>DWJN01000104.1:0-32182 GCA_018248895.1 Carystus phorcus
CATAGCATAACAATTATTCAGATAGGGTGTTATACTATGAGTAATGTAAATATGAAATGTTGAAAATGAAGGATGTGTCAGCACTTACTTCCACATGGAGCCAAGAGACTTGCTCAGTTCAGCGTTGTGCAGCGACGGCCGCTGTTCGGAGAGACGCCTGCGCATCGCTTGTGCGAACACCATGAATGCGTTCATAGGCCGCTTTACATGAGTCCGCCTTCCGCCCCCGCCGCCTCTATATAAATGCAATACCATTATCAATAAATTTGTTTTTTTTTTTATTTATTCAACGTTGAGACCTAGTTATGGGATTTTATAACTATTTCTCGACATTGAATAAATGAATAGAAAATTAACGAAAGATTAGGTTCGTAAAGTTATTGCTAAAAATCTTTCATTTTACTATGTGAAATTCGAAAGCATATATGAAAGAAATGCGCTGAATATTGAATTTGATGCTCGCATTGATATTTTCGAAAGTTTTGTTCGATAAAAGTATTAATATTGTTTGATTTGGGTAATTTAGTGTAATTCAGTATGCAGAATGTCGATAATTGTAGGCATCTTTGAAGCTGTCATTTGCAGTCAGTATTACTTTGGAATTTGATAATACTTATAAAAAGTTATTACCACAATCTCTACCGAAATGAAGAAAAATACCGCAAGACTATCCTGTGACAGTAAGTGTTAGAACTGTTAGAAGAGTGTAGGCATTTATGTGAGTGTGTATTATAAGCGTCTATTCATTTTATGCGTTTTAAATTATTAGGTATATCTGAACTGGGAATAGGAAGTAATTATGAGCGTTGAGAAATTAGAGTTAACAAAAACCAAAGCTCATATTGACATAAACAATATGAAGTAGGTACTTGAGTGGCCCCGTATCGGCTCTGCTCGAATCACTGAAGCTTTCGGCGCGCGCTTGATAATTAACCGACCAAGCCATCCAGCGACTTCTATAAAAAATATATTACGAGTACCCTTTACGTTATGTACCGTGGTTTACTGTAAACAATGCGCGGGCGCATGTAAACTTGTAAACGCCTCGGGGCGATGGCGGGGCCTCACGTCATTTTACGCTCGTAAACCTCTCTCATTTTATTACTTTTTTATTTTCTAGTGGCCCGTTCGGGTTTCCTTGCGATCTCACTGCTGACAATAAATTATGCTTTTTTCAAACACTGACACGCCACTAAAACTCGATCGATTTCTAACGGATCACTCTCGGGAACCAATATGAGCCGATGTAATTACCCAATGCTTCGGCGAACTACCATCGGCTTCCTTGTTTATTACTCCGAATGATTTCTTGTAACCAATATATTTTTACGAGATCTTTGCCGCATCGCTTTTAGATTTTATTTTTGTTTTAACTATTAATTTACTTATAAAATCAGTGTCAATACGTTTGGATGGAACGAATCCGTGGTAAATGCATAGCTGAGACCTACCGCGCGTCGCCATCTGGTTAGTAACAGCTCCTGACAATCGCAGATACTACTTGTGTTGTCTGCTACATAATACTTAGACGTATTATAGAAACTATTAGCTGTGCAGTAAATGTGAGCGGAGTGGCGGGTCTGGCAGGAAAATCACACATTTCAAAATCGTTTCAATGTAATTAATTTCTCACATGACAATGTGCCGTGTAGTCTCCTAAACAACTATATATATCGCTTGCTGGTTGTCTATACTAGTTTTTAAATCTTGCTGGTCTTTTCAATAATTTTGCTAGTATTAGTCATTGGATTCATCAGCAGAGGTCAGCTATTATGTTATCTGAACATTATGTCAAGCGTCTAGTTTTGTCGTGAAAATACATAATTTCTGAAAAATATATACATATACCGTTCATATATTATATAAATTATTTAATACAGATCGAGTAATAGGATAGGTGCATTTCGCTGTTGATATTCAATAAAAAGATCATTGTTTCAATTAAATAATTCAAATGTTTTTCTTACAAATTTAAGTCGCTTTCTCTATTTTAATTAAGAGGTTTGTGTTTTACTTATTAATCAATTATTTATTTTATATTTTCGGTACTGATATTTAGTCATACCAATTTCAAATACGAAAAATCTAATTCACCATCTTCCTAATAAATTATTATAATACTTACTTGACTTAATTTCCTTAGCTATGACATACGTACACGGTTATAGTATAACTAGTTATTTATGCTCAATTATTAAAATACAAATGAAAAAGGCTTAAAGCTTTTAGTGAACGTGCCCGCCGCTTGACAAAAAGTTTTATCGCCTTGTGTAATGATTTACTACTCCAGATTTCATAGCCGTCACCAGGCCCTCACATCAACACAGATGTGACGTGTGCTGTAGGTACGCATCTATCCGTACCAACATATGTATATGATGGAGTGCTACGTTGGCTCATAGAAACATGTGACCGGAATTACAAGTTGGTGGCACGTGTATATTGCGTACTACACTCATTATTATGGTCTTTAAATTATTTGATTTGATGGATTTTATGTTTAAATGTATAATATTAGCAGAGCACTCGTATTGTGAGTTGGTAATTGGTCATCAATCGAACGTGTAGATACTTCCGCTTTTAATATATATGAGACGAAACAATTAGCTTAACAGGTTAAAATTATCGTTAAAGGTCCGCGCCATTACTATTAATCAGATATGATCTCAGTCAAATACATGCCAACGTTATATTTTTTACAAGTACATTAGTGAGATCTACATTTGTGTTTGTAACCGAGTCTATTTATTTAATGAAGACTAAATACAGTACTTAATATACAACCAATAATGACGAGTTTCTTAGTTGTAAATTGTAAATATCTGGCTACCGGTTCCTATACTATTCAATATTTTGTACCATTTCTATTTATCTCTCTGTTCTATGGTTACAACGGATTGCGTAATTTTGTTTGAAATATGGACCGTAGTTTAATTTATAGCCAAAACTCTACGTAGTAATACTAACAAAGGTTTCGGGTTGCAACCATACCCGAAAACATTAGGTGCACGTGTCAAATATTGGACAAGCAATTAAAGTATATTTTGTACACTTAACAAGTTCAACGGTCAACCATTGTTTTTACAGCAAGTTACAAGTTACTCAGTAACAATATGTTTACCAAATCTATTATGATTGATAGCTGATAACATACAAGTTACAAAAGGTAATAGTTGAACTAAAATAATGTAACCAGCTATTTACTTGCCAGACCTAGTCTAATAAACGATAAAGTTTATATAGAGGGTGAAACCTATATAAGTGTGTATATGTATTGTGGTGGGTAATAAATTAATTGTTATTATCGCTAGCACTACTATATGTAATTTGCATAATATTTAATTTAATTGATTCCGAATTTCAGATTAACTAATTAATTAATTTCAATTAATTTCAGATTATTATTGTAATGAATAATGTAATAATATTGTATTACTCAAATTAATATATAATAATAATGTTTTTAAATGATCAAAAGAAAAAAAATACTTATTTAAAACGTATCTGCACTGTTGGTAATCCTAATTATGATATTAATTGTTATTCTGAGAGATATGTGTAAATTTTAGAATTTTGCAATAGTCATTGTGGAGGAATAACTAAAAAAAACAACGCTAAACTTAAAGTTTGATTTTGATTACATTAATCAACAATATATATTAAAAATATATGTATTTTAAACGATGTTCGTTCATGACAACAACGTATTTCTACGGTCTATTTAGAGTACTAAAATTTTATTGATTTAACTAAATCTTTATTGAACTAATATCATAATTCTCGGCTATTGTTCATTAACATAAAGCAAATGTTAGGGGAGCAAGTCTCAGCGGTTAAGTAAGTGTTGGAACGAACGTGGAGGCCATTGGCTGAGGAAGTCATAAACAGTGTGCATAGCTGTCATCTGTGACGAGCCCGCCCACGCTATTTCTGCCGTTGTGACGCGCCGCTCCCGCGCCGCCCAGATCAATAACTATTTCTACATTTGCAAACCTATCACCGAATTATAATTCGTCTCGGCGTTGGATTATCTTGAATTTTTTTCCCATAATTCCGTCGTCATCATTTTCGTAACTAATAATTGTGACATGATGGCAAGTGGTATATTGTAAGGTATATTTTTTTTTGTAAATAGCCGGTCAACGATATAATTGATTGTATAATATGGAGACCGTTGCCCATGGATATCACCAACATCGGAGGTATCGACCGACGCAATGACGGCCAACAAAGAAGATTCAAGAACGAAAGTAATCGTGGCATTCGAGCTTTCATCTGACGTACAAATAATCAATAACCAGCAAATAAACCTCTATTTTTGTACTCATTTTTAAGTAAATAGTTTTTTAGATTAAAAAAAAGTCAACAAAAATTGTTGACAGACAGTAATGTAAACTTATGATATGTGAACTTGTTAATAACACCTGCAGTTTGAGCTGAAATTTAATATTAAATCACATGATAACAACCCCTGTCTTCGGGCACTATGACTATTTTTACGTTCCCAGGGTTTACAGGAACGGCAGGTGACGTAGAGCGAGCGTGATTACGATAAGCTTGCTCGAGTGCCACATAATGATTGTGGAGGCACCCAACGGCTACCGTCGTGTTTTACAGCGCCATTAATTGTTTTATGGCAGTTGTTAAATCGACTGTAAAGATAACTGCGGCCGCAGGGGATGTTTAGATGATTTTCAGTACATGGCGACAGAAGAACCAGCTTTACTGCACTCATCTGTCTAACATTACTTTTTAAAGAGAAAACTATATAAATGTTGTACACTCTATATATACATACATATATATAGATCAATGTTCGTTTGTATGTTTGTTTATTTGTTCTTTATGGACTCTGAAATGATAGTAAGTAGATAGAGCAACGATATCTTTAGCAACTGAGATCGGAATTCTCTGAAGAACGTTTTCGTCTGAAAATTTGAAATAAATGATATTTATGTACTTTCTCCACAATTTTATTAAGAATGAGACACTGCACACTTTCTTATAATATTTTTGTTATGCTGACGAGATCCATTGATGCTCGCATCAGGGTTGGAATCAGAGATACCTACATATGCAAAAATATTACATAGGTATTGAAATAAAATTATAGTATTTATCAAAAATACGTTTTAGTTTTGCAATGATTTATGCGCTGATACTTATAACCAAACGAAATTCGTTTATATACATATTTGATATCATTACATTTTATATAAGTACATATTGATTTCACTCATACAGAAAATACATCTTTTGTACTCCAGCAAAAACGATCACAGTAGCAAAATAACTGTGCGGGGAATCCCCACGCTGCTTTTCGTTCTACTTAATGTTATAATACGTTAAAAAAAGATTAAACAAATAGCGCTAGTGCACAGTTAGTGTACAAGTTTATAACTATTAGTTATTAACACAAGTAGGGACGTGTCGATTCCCAGATGCGTCCTATTTACGTTGATAAAGTATCGTTTCTGCGAATGGAATGCAACTGGTCGTCGGAAGCCTAACTGGAATTTTATTTTTACTTTTTTATTAAAATAAGCTTCCTTTTATAATAATAATATGTTTATTGATTTTTTAGTATTAATAATCGAACGTGCACATGAATTATACGATTGTAAGTAATCATTATAGCCCGTGAACATTCGTGATACTAATGTTCCGTGTTGTCGGCTTTGAGAGGAGGTAGTGGCCTGGGTTTTTTGATGCTCTTCGATTATGACCAAAAAATGTTAAATACATTCTAAAATACATTTTAGAAGGATGTTGTAGACAGGAGGTTTAAAATCATACAACAAAGAATGAACTGTATAGTACAAAATCAGCTATACTTCTAAGAAGTAACCTGACGCTCTTTCCTCGTCCGTTATTCCGCAAGGTGTAGGAGGAGAGGTTTGTCAAGATGGAGTGGTCCCTTAAAATCTCACTCCCTAAGCCCTCCTACATAATATACTAAGTTGTGGGTATTATATCTTCGGGAATTGATCCTAAATATTCTAAATAACATCCCGCTTCTGTAATATAAGTTACAAATATGCTAATTAAGGTCGAAATGTATTCAATGTCTCAACGTGAGGTTCGCACGGTTACCGAAACAGATAAATTAACTACTTTCATTAGTAGTGTAGCACTCATAACCTTGTACTTCTTGTAGGTATTGCATATGGCACGGACATCGACAATACAAGTTAGACATAACAAAACCCAAAACTAGCGAACAAATATTTTACGATTAAAGATTAACAGTGGGTGTTTTGGCCCTTAACCTAAGGGTCTCGAGTTGTAGAAAGAAATAAGAAAGTCATTTATTTGGATAAACAACTTATAATATTACAAAGCTACTAAAATCTTATGTAATTGGAAGGATTGTAGTTTAGTTATTCCCGGAAAACGTAAAAAAACTGGTCTAGAAGGCTTTTCCGTCGAATGCTCGCGGTATAGGCCAGCAGTAAAAACAAAATAAATACAATTTACAAGACTAAAAGTTAAATATTTTTAACTGTAAATCTCGGCCATACTTCCTCACCTCTACACCTGGCTGGTGCATTTATATGTGTCACGAATTTTCGTGTTCTCGTTTCCTAATGGCTTATGATGCCCTATTCTTGCACATTTAAGTAATTTGACTCATTTGAGACATTCACTTCTTAGTGAGGGGATATGAAATTTTAGATAAATATTTTTAGTTGTAGTAGCTTCAGAAATGAGTAGTGATTGTTTTGGAGGCAAGTATAAACTTAGGTTTTTCAAACCGAATTGTGGGCGGGTAGTTAGTTATAATGAAAATTAATTAATTAAACTTGACTTCGAGTTTGACTTATCGAATCTTTTCCTTTTAATCACTCGTAAGTCCTTGAATGTCCGATATGACGTTCAATTAGTGGGTAGTGAAGGGTGGTGGGAACCCATCTGTGTCCACATTGATAACGACCACTCGGTGATATCTACGTGCGCGTACGCAAGACGTCGAACAATGCGTGGAAAAATTTCACGGACTGGCAATCTGTTATCTTTTACTACTAACAAATACACAAAATCAGAATTGTA
Source organism: Carystus phorcus (assembly GCA_018248895.1). Lineage (NCBI taxonomy): Eukaryota > Metazoa > Arthropoda > Insecta > Lepidoptera > Hesperiidae > Carystus > Carystus phorcus. The sequence goes on from DWJN01000104.1 coordinate 7,051, forward strand.
ATATTTAATAATTACCCAATATATTTAAAATAGTACCATGCTGTTGAATATAGTTATACAACCACCCCACTGCTAAGCCCGGAAATTAAGATTTACCAACACCAACTCGCATGTATTGATGAAGTGAGCCTAATAAGACCATTATTAACTTATTTCAAACAACAAACTTCTCTCAGTGTTCGAAATTTGATATTTATTATTATTTTTAAATGTGAGGGAAATATTACCTTGTAGTGTGAGTGTGTGAGTGAGTCTTACATACTTTTTAAGGAAATTAACATTCACCTGATTTTTATAACGCGCCAAAAGGTATAAGAAACAAATTTTTATCTATAAATATAAGCACTGTTGTTACTAAATATATGACCAGATAAATATTGAAACATGAATGCATGGTGACAATAATATTATGGCTTTAGGCATCAGTCAATATCTTCTATAGACAGGAGGCCTAACCAAGAAATCTTCGTTATAGATGAAATTTTTAAAATTCAGAGGATAAATATATCTTATCTGCCTGCTGCGAAGAATATCGAACGAGTCATTACTTTTTGTTACAGCGTACAAAACAAAAAACGACCATGGCCTAGCAACGGCGTTCGTGATTCAAGTAGAGTACGTTTAATATAAGTAGGTAAGATTGCGAATAACGTTCAGCGTATAGAACATTCCAAATAAGTAGATATGCGGTAATGAAGAACGGCTGGTGTTAACCGCGCACATTACCGCGGGCCCGCTAAACACTCACAGACGGCCGCGCGCTACTAGATTACACTTTGTCAATATTTGAACCTCACTTCGAGCTTCCACCTCGAGCTTTGGATGTCAGCCGCTGTTGGGCATACTGGATCGACATTCGAGAACATCGCGTTCGTTGCTGCAAATTAATTAAACAAAGGCAACAACAAACAGGTTAGGTTTAAACTTATTCATGTCTGCCAAGTAGTGTTCAGTTTGTAAAGAAACGGTTACTATAACATCGATGGTATCAAATATGCCATAGGTTAATTAGAGTTTACAAATTACAAATATTCTTAGGTATATTAAAGCGCAGAATTTGCAGCCATTTAATATTAATGTATTTCCTCCAGATCCAGACAACCAAAAGTCATTGAAAATATTGTATGAATTATTTTTAATTGTAAGGCTATGTATTCAATGTTTATCAGTATTCCTATATATTCGTATGTTTATATGACATATTTAATTATATGTGTATTAAGTGTTTGTTAAACCTACGACAAATTTTAAATATCACCAGGGCAATTATCTTTTTTATTTCAATTCAATACCTGAATTTTCAATAAATGAGAAAGACAAACTTCCTTATATAAAAAAATATAGTGAATTAAATATGTAGGTTCTTACCGAACATACCAGATCAACGAGTTCCCTAAACTATCGTAGATACTTAATCTACCAGAAACGAAAACTATTGGGAAACGTTGAATTCCAACCGTTAATGGCCCACAAGTAAGCTCGGGTTTCTCCTCGTCATTGAGGAGGTCGAGAGCATTCTCCACCACGATACTCCAGTGCGTATTTTTAGAGCAATATATACATGGAGTACTCACTCCATCTACCTCAAGGTAGACTCAAGTTTAAGCCAACTTTCACAGTTCATTATGCATCTTACTATAGTACCCAGTTTAATCACGACGGTCTGGCTACCAAAAACTGGTACACGCAGTTAAGACGGTCCACCGGCCCGATGGACCGACGACCTTAAGAAGGTGAGTTGTAGGAGCTAAATTAAGAGGACCGAGTGTTATGGTACGTCTTAGGAGAAGCCCAGTAATGGACTGAAAAGGCTAGCATGATGGCTACTATCTTGCTTGTTAATATGTTTTTTTACTTGTTCCTGTCACTATCATAGAGCCAGTGCGAATTCTCAGCTTCCTCTTTTTCAACAAGGTTGGTAATGAGCGAGGATGTTCACTTACTGTCAGGTTATTTGTCCGCTAGTTCGTCGGCTACTTACATAAAACCCTTACCTATACAAATGACCTAATACGAGTACGTTCGTACTTTAGATAGGTACCTATTATAGATCAATAATAAAAGAGTAAAACTTACATAATTTTATGAGCCTAGCAGCTTCCATTATTAACTTTTCAGATAACTTTATTTTTAAAATTAACGATATTCTACACGGAAACGTCAAGTTTCTGCCGATAGAGTCGGTACTCTGTTTTATGATTTTTTTATAATTAATATAACAAAAACATATTTGATTCTTCTACTCATAAACGTCAGTTCTAACGGAAGAGTTCAAATGCCAAACGACGTAGTCCATCGAAGCAGTGAAACGGCGTGTGGGCAACAAACAAGGGGTGAGGCAAGGGCGCAGAGGGTGCAGACGTGTAGGGTTACCAATTACGGACATTACGAGACCTGTGCAACAATACACAAAATAACTTTAGTTAATATTTAGTCAAAAAAATCCGGTAAAATACAGTGTTTTTGTAATAAAGCATGGATTTTTTTATGTTCTTCTACTTATGTGACGATATAAAGATGCTTCGAAATATGCATAATTAAATAACATTAGTCCAATACTACACCTATAGTATCAATATATGTACGTAGATAACGGTACATACACGTAGATCCACGCTAGGATCTCTGTGGCGTGGGTGCCATGGACGGCATACAAAAACAAGAACTCATACTCGATATTAAAATTTCTACACCGCTGGGAATCAAATCCAGGGATCTATGGATTATCCGGGGTATGGTAACCATTGCGTTACGCCGTTCGTCAAATTTATAAATTGTTGTAATTTTAAACATTTGTAGAATGAATTATAATTTGGCTGGCAGCCCTACAGTAGGTTTTTGTCGGCACCTGTGAGAGTGCGTGTTTGCCGCACCACTTACTGCGTCAGCTACAATAGATACGCACACACTAGCTGTTTGCCAGCGCCGCAAAGGGCGAAGAAATCTTAATCTAGCTTCCTTCAAGTTTCCGTCCTAATTTCGGCCAGTATTTATGTATTTTTCAAAGTGACTGACGTTTTGTGATCGTTAAAGATCTTCAGGAGTGTGGCAATAGCCTAAAAAATGTTTGAAAGCGTTAAGATGAATATAAAAAAACGCAATATATTTCGGTGTATGATATTGAAATATTTTTCATTATCATATTTGGGTGCAATTTAATAGCTTAGGTTACGTAGCTATAATGAATTTTGTTAAATTTCCGGGCTGTGATTAAAATAAAGCTGATAATTCACTATAGTATATATGAAAATACATTTTTACACCAACCAGTTCATTTTTTCCAGACTGTGTATCCTTCTTACTCATCAGTTATGAAGAAGGACTGTAGTAAACTTCTTAATTTGTCGGTTATCTATTTTGTCATCATTCTAAAATACACCACGGTGTATTTTACGACGTGTTTTACATATTTTGATTGACGCATCAAATACTTAGTTAACAGTTTCTAAGGATATAAAGAGTACAGGGTTTCAGCCAAACTCTTCGAATCGAGGTGTAACTCTGTCATAACGAACGAATCAGGTCCATGTAGAATGCTGTGCTTTGTACTATCAAGCTAAATACTATAGGTAGGTGCTTTAATATGATGGTACAAATTTACAAGTACTGGTAACTTGGCAACTGGCAGCAGCTAGCTAGCTTCCACCTTTTTTTTAATCAATCGCGAAATATTTGTTGCATGTTTCGATTGTAATATTTTAGAGCTGATGATAAACTAGTCCCCCACATGTTTTGGCATCCAAAACTTCACTCATGTCTTCTGTGTCATTGTTATCCCTGGGTCTTGGTGACCACATACCATATGGTGGGTTGTCTGCATATTTGAATATTGTTTATAAAACAATAAAGGAAAGTAATCAGCAAAATCATAGTAAGATGAATATAATGTTATCTAAGTGTCTAAAAATCAAATTGCTTACGTACAATATTGTTGTTGATAAAATATACCTCAAGTGGATTGTTTTACGAAGTCATATTTATTGGAGCTAAGGATTTGCCGAGAACTCCCTTAAGGCGGTGAGATAAGCGCCCCACAATGAAAACGTATGTTTGCGCAGGCGCATTATCAGGTCGCATGCGGAAATAAAACGGTATTATTACAGGAAGATGATAAAAATTGTCACACGGGGAACGCACCCTACGACTATCTAAAAGTCACTTGGTTTTGTATTATCTGTAGCTCGGAAGTATCTTGATTGTATATTAGTTTTTTTTTTGCTTTCAATTAGTTGTTAAAATAATAAAAACAAGTATATGTATAGTTATGGATCATATTTTATCTGCCCAGGCCGAGAATCGAAAAGACACATAGTTTTAGAAATCAGGATCAACGCCAAATAGACTATAGAGGCGTCTAATCAATATTTTTTACAAAGTAGAATATAACTGAACAAAGGCTCAAAGCCAAATCACCGGAATCCAAATCAACTTTTTAGTTCAAACGTAGATGATGTGAAGTGCCGACAGTCGATATGAAATTAATAAACAAGAAGCTGATATGATAACATAGGTTAATCAATTAGGGGCGGTACATCAAGTGCGGGCTCATGAAGACGGCTTCGACGACCCCGGGTCACCAAACGGCTTAGAATTACGAAGAATAAAGTATTGTAATATACGAGTATTTCACAATACTACAGATACCCAACTTAAGATAGTTCCCTGGTATTAGACATTTATGTATATGTTTATAGTTAGTTACTAGTAATAAAATTGTAACAGGATTTTGTATTTTTGGGAAATTTCAATGGAGGTCCGATTGATATAAAATCATATATTTTTAGAATTATTGTCTGCCTCTTTGATTGTTTGGGCAACTTGAATCATTGAAAATATTAAAATATTCCTCGACATATTTACAAATTTTATTATCATTCCTAGGATACTTTTCAGATTTGTTGTGACACATTATTCGTAATTAATACACTGCAAGCGCTTATAATTTACAAAAAAATCGCCAGATGTTTTCACAGGTATGTAAAGAATTTGGTTAGTATAGTGGATAGCCTAGAAGAAATTGTTTTTTAAGGAAATATTGTCTGTGATTACGACAAAACTCGATCTAATGCTAAACAGTGATGGGTTAATTAATACCCTAATGATTTAAACGGTTCTTTTATTCACGGGACTTGTATCGATTCCAGAACGTATATTTAATTTTTTATCTGGAATTAAATGTTAAACGCTTAGTCTAATTGGCCTTAGTTCGTTTTGGACAGCAGTAGGAGCGCAGCAGCTCACAAAATTTGACAGATGGAAATGCTTTTTGTTTTAACTATTCGTAATAGAATGTGTCGTGTTTCTGACCCGGGTCTAGTGTTGGGATAGTTATGATTTGTAATGTCGGAGAAGAAAGACAACAAATAATGCTGAATTTAGATTGATTCTGATTTTAGCTTCCAATAAACAGTGGCGACACAGTTTTTAACTCTTGTCACTGTTTATGAACATATATGTAGTTTTGTATACATGTTTTTGGTACTTTAATAAATCTTTAAAATAAACTATTAATTATTTATTACTATTACATTCGTATATGTAATATTTACCCGGTTGCTAGCATGGATCTTAAATGATCGATTAAATTAAGTGACTTGAGTGTTTCCGTGCTTTGGAGGGCACGTTATAACGTTGGCCCGTTAGTTATCGTTAATGCGTCCTCCATCTTAGACGTCCTCACCACTTACCATCACGTGGGGTTGACGTCAAGCATTAACTTATACAGAATAAAAAAAAATAGCAGTCGTCAAGCCAGGTTTAGGATAAGACAGGTTTAAGCCAAGCTTTGGTTGGCCACTAATTACTGCACCGATCCGCACTGGTGCAGTGTGGTGGTGTATGCTCTAAGCTTCCTCAGTGTTGACTCCTGCGCCCTTTAGCGGACCATTAATCGGTTGAAAGCATTAATAACGTTCTTTAATATAAAAAATGTCAAAAACGTATTTTTTTTCTACTTAAAAGGAATTTAATCATACGCATGTATCACCATATAAGTACTTAAACTTCGTAAATAGGCCGTGATCAACGGAAAAAACTTTCATTCGTCGACCGCTAATTAGAAGTTTCTACTTTGAACTAGCTTCACGAATATTTTTTACAAATTGTTAGTGGTCAGATCTGCCTTAATACAATGCTTGGTTAAACGAGAAATTGCAATAAAATAGATATAATAAAAGGCAATACCAGAGGATCAGACATAAAAATAGATCTGATTAAATATTTGAATCAAACTAAAATATGAAAATAAAGGAATTTTCGTTTCTTTCTTGAATATATATTAAATTAAATTGAATAAATTGAATATATTGAATTTTGTTTTTAATGTTTTGGAGTTGTCAGTAAAAGTTGGAGTTTGACCACAGAGCACTGACGGACAAGTTATCTAAACAATCAGACATTTGGTTGAGTTGATGGAAGGTATTATATTGGAAGGTATAGTTATTAGTATTGTAATTTTCACTTAAATCGGGTTATTATAAATTATAGAGATACAAAGTTACACTGCAGTTTTTTATTTTTAAATTATTTTACCAATAACATATACATAAGTATCATCATCTATTGACAAAATGTAATTAAAAAATTGGCGGTTACATCAAGCTTAATCCGCTATTGCTTGATTGGGCTTCTTTCTGTCGGGAGTGATTTAAGTTTCAAATAATGACACCTACTAATATAAATTGATATGATGTTTTAAAACTCGAAATTAGCGAACTATTCTCTAATCCAAAGAAATGGATCCAATGGAAAGCAATTTTTAATGTTGAATCAAGGGTTATAATGATTGAAGTTTAAAAAGGAATCCTTGTTTTATACTTACTCAACATGTAGGTAATGTTAATTCGATAAAAAGCTTCTGGTAGGTATATAATATTTATAAAATTATTATGTACGTAAGTAACATCTATTGCAAAGGATTTCGTAGCTTGGCTACGATACGGCTACGCTTGCATACAATATTAAAAGCAAAACATATTTTATCGTTGATATAAAAAAGGACTTAGTATAATCTAATTATAACCAGACATATGTATGTATATGTATGTTTTTTAAATCAAAAACGTAATGAAAAGAATGTTTCAACAAAAACATTAATTATTTAATTTACATTGATAATTGTATTTATTGTAATTTATATTACAATTATTATATTATAAAGGTGATACTCACTTGTTTGGCGGAGGCATTATGGTGTTATAGTTGAAAGACTGCAAAAGCTTTCCAACCGCTTCATTTATCTCTCTTTTCTCGCAACCGCGTTCGCGTTCTTGACCCCAATTCATTTTGACACTGGCTATTTTACTCGGTAAGAATTAAAACGGATGAATAACGTTACGAAGCAAGCACGCCGTAACCAAGGATTAGCTTTCGGATGGATCCGCCGCGAGATGAGCGCGCGTGCGATCGACTCGCGCGCACCGACTATAAAGAGTTCCTTATACTCCGCGCATAAGTATAAACTATAAGCCATACAGGGGCGCGCGCTACGCTTTGATATATTTGTTAGCGATTGTTTACTTACGAGCAGCCACTGAAATTCATATGTTTTATTGGTCAGTTATAATTATAATTACTTAAACGTTTTGAAATAACAAACAATTACTTTATTCACTGATTTATTAACTTAGAAAGTTTCAGTTAGTCTTTTCAAAACCCTTTTGAGTACCCTCAAAGTTACTTCATGTAAAGTACAGTTACTTGTTAAGTGATTTAATATATATAAATTTAGCTAAGATCCAATTTAGAAAAACGACTGGCCATAATTATTTTGTCAATATTTCGGTCACATTTTTATGAATATATGTGTACAAAACCCACAGGCTTCAAAGTATGAAGGTTATAACATACGTTGATTATAGTTGGTTGAAGATATTTTCCGAGTTTTCTCATCGGAGGAGAGCGCAGTGGGCGGTGCGCAACCGCAGGTCGGCGCCGCCTCGTTTGCCATTGGCGCACGACGTCGGCCGCTCTGACGTCACTGCCTTTATCGTCCTCACTATATCTACATACAACATTACAATAGTTGAACTCGACGTTTATAATATTTGTTTACACTATATTATAACTTATAGTCGGTTACGCATTTCAGCTGTGTAAGAATCCATTTTTATGATTGCATCATAAAAAAATCAAAAGTCTGTAATTAAATTTTGTTTTTAATAGATTTACAAAACAATCTATTTGGTAATAAGGTCAAAATTATTTTTAAGATGATCATTTACATAATTTCAGCATGCCTACATATCTCTAATTGTTATACGAGTGTTAATCTCAACTTTGGGCGGATGCCTTCTGTAGGTACCTACCTAATTACACGGATTGCTTTATTTTGAACGACTTGTTCATAACACTACTTAGGTATACTGTCGGTAGATCATTAACCAATCTCAATTTTTCCTATAATTCTTTACTTACGTAATAATTCCAGTATATAAAGTCATCACATGGACTGCACCGCTCTAATTAAGTACTATATAAGTATCAGTAGAGTCCAAATAGGATTGTATAACAATCTTATTCGATTGTATCTTGACTTCTACTTATTCGTCCCACGTTACTATGTATAGTAATTCGTGTAAATATTATGTATCTACACTAATATATATTGTTTAACTCTCATCATAATTTATACACATGCACTCTAATTGTGCCTCCGTAAATTTCATACCAAATTAGCTTTACATTAAGCTCTCCATTTCGTCAATTAACACGATCTAATTTTGTACCCAATTTACGCAAGAAACCGCTAATTGTGTTGTCAAGGTATTCGTACGTAGCACTGGCTGTAATGACGTGTCTATCTGTTTTGTAGTAGGTACGTTTTTGATGATCCTGTTAGTTAACTAACTGCCATTAGTAGCCTGCTTACTGAACAGGAATTTGATGGTCGGCCAGGACTGATAGATATATGGAACCATATCGTAGGAGTTCGTATTGTCTTTGTGTGTCCATTCCATCTGTATACATAACCTAAGAGCGTTTATTAATTTCATTATGTTATTTATCGTTACATTAGGTGGCTATTACAGACAGTCAAATATCTATGGTATGCAATATAACATCCAGGTAACGAACCAAATAATTAAAAAGGTTTCTATAAATTTGCAGGACCTTCAGACTTCAAAAGTATATGATGATGATAGGTATGTAAAAGTATTTTTTAATGGATGTGAAATTGTAAAGGAATTAACAGTTCATCTAGATTTAACGTTGTTCAAGAATGATTGCTAATGTATTTTAATCTCGGAACCAAAGTTATAAATGAAACGCATTAGATAGCAGAGGAGAGGAGTTGTACCTACAAAGACTCTACCTATCTATCTTTGTAAAAATTGCAAGAACGGGTGGAAATACATAAATTTGGTGTAAACATTGGAGTGAAAATAGCAGTCACTACCAGGTTGGTATTAAATAAATATAAGTAATTAAATTTAGGCTGGCGGAATAAATTTAACTGAGTGGATACTGCGCTGAAGGTAGATATTTAAATAAAAGACGACAGCAAATTGTAATTTAAATAAGATTAGTTGAAGCTTATAGGTAGGTATAGGTAAGAAAGTATTAAGCTATGATTACGCAACTTAAATATGAATCTCATATTCTGATATATATGTGGATACATTTTGAAGACGCTCAAGCTTATTTCGTAGCTCATAGATATTATGAATTTCGTGATAAATCAAGAATTTAAGAAAATAAAGGGTATGCAAGCACAAGTTTCGAGGAAGTTGGCAGACAATATTGGAACCGACAAAGAGAACCCAACAGCAAAATGGTTTAAAGTCAAAATAGTTTCTGGGACTTTCTTGACCGTGATACACGTAATTAGACCGAATTCGCTGTGAGCTTATCGACGCAAATAGGTTACTATAAAAAGCAATTTTTTTTTAATAATGTGACTGAACATATCATTCCGAACAGTGGGCTAAAAGAACTGTTAAAATCAAGAAAAATACGGGTAACATTTAATAATGAGGGTAATTTTTAATAATGAGCTTTAAAAGACTTAATATGTGAAAAAATATTTACTGGACAAGTTCCAGTTATTGGACAGGAATCAATGGTATCCAATATATCCGAATGGATTATGACAGTGGCGGACTAACCAGGTCAGAGGCCCGGGGCGGTAAGTTGAGGCCCTTAGTGTAAAAAGATTTTTTTACTTCACATTTGTATGTACTATTGAGTATGTATATCTTATAAATTGATGATTGAATTAGACTTTCATGAATAATTAAGAAATAAAGATACCTATATTTTTTCAAAACACATGTATTAATTTTACTTTTTATTTCACGATTTTGTCGATGGCATAATTATTGCCAAATTACAACCTTTTAGAACCAATTGTTTTTTATCTAAACCGCGGACAGGCAGACAGAAATAATTTGAAAAAAAATGTAAACTATCGGTACAGGCTACTTATTTGTCTACGGGGCCCCCAACCCCAAACTTCCTCTAAAGTGGGTATTAAATATGTTTTCCACAGGCTTATTTATTATTTAATCAAGGGAAGTATCATCCATTTGGAGGCCCCCTAAGAGGATGTCTTAAGAGGCGATAGAATAGGCTGCTTGCTGGCAGGGCTGCGCATATTATTCAGTCATTAATATAACCTATAATAAATGCTCTTGTTTGCTCCTTGCTCGTTTATTATATTTTCATATAAATAAAGCCTTTCATTTTCTCTAGGAAACGAAAGATATTCAGAGATATCTATTATATGATTAGTTATCATAGGTTTACTTCGTCGTTGGTTATGTGCACCGTGAAGAATTGTATTAGCTTACTTGCTTCGGTGTTCCTAGTTACTTCCGATGTGGGAATCTTCAAGAGGAGAGTAAATAGGCTTTAACTGAGTTAGTGCGTCCACAATCTAATGCTTCTTCACTACTTACCGTCACTTATCTCATATATAAACAAAAATAACTGTCTGTTCTCTCTCGGGTCTGAAACTATCTTTGCACAAAATTACATCCAAATCGGTGAAGAAAAGACAGACAGACAGAGCTTTTTCCTATTTATAATATTAGTAGCGATTGTATGCGAAACGATCTCAAGTTTTTATCAAATTAAAGTGTATTGAAATAACCCATAAGAGCATAAAACGGATTATGGTTATAATATCTACCATATACCTAGCTAAATTAATAATACTCGTATAATAATATCTCCCAGCTTTGCCTAACTATCGACTGTCTATCCAGTATATATTATTATCACTTCAGTATATATAAAAGTAATCTGTGTGTCTATCTATACATATATTGTTAATACTATCGAGACCTCGAAGACGTGCCACACTATCGATAGTGCAAAAGTATTGATACTATCGATAGTCTTATGGATAGTATGACTAATTTTCGAGGTCAATTATCAATATATCTACATTTATTCATCATAGATACCTACATTTATGATATTTCTTAGCTACAGTTTAATTCAGTAATTATTTTTGGTTAGGTTGTCTATACTATAGTGTTTTTTTAAGCATTTTATGAGGAAGGCAAATAAAGCATTCACAGTGGAATTCAGGAGAGTCTCTATTAATTATGACAGTCCTTTTGCTGGTTAATGCATTCACTTTGTTGCGTTGATAGCTTCTTATATGAAGCTTTATACTAAGAATAATTGTAAGCGCGAGTTAAGGCTGAACTACTAACCCAACCACTAACTCTAACCTCTAGCACAAAGTACACTGAAAGTCTATGATTAAAATTTTGTTTAATCTGTTCTTATTGTCTATGATAATACGAATTTGTCATATATCTGCGTATTACGACGACTATCTTTAGTCTGTGTTTGACATCTGCAGCACTGAAATATTGAACAAGCTTGTTGCGGCGCAAATCGAAGATTACTTAGATTTAATTTATTAATTACTTCAAGAATTTAACCGACTAATCCATCCCAGTAAAGGTAAGGGCGTAAGTTAACCCCACGGAAGTTATGAAAAGTGATTATTTCTTATGTTTTATATATGTTTCTTCCTGTATCACAGCCATGTTGAAGTAGTGTCGATTCGTTCAGTTAAGTTTTCGTCAGTTTATTATTAGGAAGTTGAAGTTGATCACAAGTAAATGTGACAGACCCGAGTTTTGATTGTGTTGTGAGTTAAAAGTTGAAAAGTCTTTAAAAATGAAAAGTGCTTTAAAGTGCCACCGATTCTGGCGTCGAGGCGTCATCTTGAAGGTAAGGCTGGATGTGTCTTCAATATACATCAGAACGTAGTACAATACAAAAAAAACTCGTTCAAAATATTGGACCTGTATGTAAAATCATTATGACTCAAATTTGTTTTTGTCAGTATGTGCTGTTTGACTTACACTAAATGCCACGCTTCCAGTATTTTTCGTTAGGATAATGATTATTATGTTAACTTTAAAAGATTTAGATGTGTAGACATTACTGAGAGGGTTAATCCTCGTAAAATAACTTTGCATTATGTAATAAAACTAGGTACCAATTTTATAAAATATAACCTGTTATCAGAATACCAATAATGTTACAAGTATTTTGAAGTTTATGTAAACACTTTGATTTGTGCAGTACTATTTCATGACTTGTTTTTTTTACTACTAAACAAAGCTTGTTTGGGTTGGGTTGTCATGAAAATTTGATAATTATGTCATAAGACCTTGGCATCTGTCCTCAGGAATGGATTCGGAAGATTCGCGCGATGCTAATGGAGATGCTCAATCGACAACAAGTAGCAGCAGCTCCACTTCTAGAAGTCGAAGGAGTTCATCTTCAGATAGTTCAAAGAAAGATCCAAAATCCCCACCACTCACCCCCCCAGGATCTCCTTCATCTCCTAAGTCAGATACGCGAAGATCGCCATCTCCAGAGTCTAGATCTCAGTCTTCTCATAGATCATTTGTTAAACCACCCCACTCACCAAATGACATGAGTGGTGGTGCACCTTCGGAGATTAATTCCCCAGAAAATTCAATGCCTGCCTCACCAGTAGGACCAAAGTCACCAGATGGACCTAAATCACCAAGTGAAATAGATTCACATGTTGGCTCCCCAGGTTCTCCTGAATCAGGTCATCGGCGCACCACCTATTCTAGGGCACATTCGGGCCCAAGTTCTGCATCACCTCCAACACCAAATGGTTTAATAAAGTCTGGTTTGGGATCCCCTACTTCTAGGTCTCAGCCAGTTTCTCCAGACTCCCAAGTACCTGCTAATACAAGAAACGCAGAACTGAGATCACCTTCCTCAAGTCCCTCGCCTGATCGAATCTCATCACATTCCTCACCATCTAAGAAAAATGAGTGGAGTCCCAAAGGGAACTGGAGGAGGCACACAAAAGCAGAACAAAAGATGGTACCAATGCCTAGTCGAACTCGAAGCAGGTCTGAGTCTAGTCAGTCTAGCAAAAGCTCATCTTACAACAAAAGGACAAGTACAAAGGATCCAGCTACTGAAGAAATTTCAGAAGGTAATAATTGCTATTTTGTCACCGGCATTTTGTTACATAATAGTAATCATATTGTGTTACGTAACAAAAACCTTTTTTGGTGACAAAATTTTACTTGCATTAACTTAAGATACTCAAAGCAGTATCAAAATTTCTGTGAGGATAATATCTGTTATCATGAAAATAAAATTGTGTACCTTGGAAACCTAACTATTCTTCACTTGCCAATGAGGTTTGTACCAATTTAAATAACTTGGTAAATGATAATTGATATTTTATAGCTGAAATAGTAAATATATTACATTTTTATTGGCTATATCTGACTTTACTAATATCTTTGCGAGTAACATAAAATATTCTTAGGTGAAATGGAATCAGATCAAGAAGACAGGTCTAGGAGTAAATCAAGGACAAGTGATCATCACAGTGGGAAGGATAATAATATCAGTCATGAAGATCTCTCAGATGTATCAGATTTAGATTCAATGGGACATGACGACACAGGCAAGGATACAAAGGTTGGTTTACAAACAGCACAATTTCTTTCTATAATTATTTGTTAATGATTAGTTTATATAATAAGGCACATTAAATAATATTCAATGTTATTGTTATTAACTTTTGTTCTAAAGGTTTCCTAGAAGTAAACATTCTTCACTAATATTGTCATCTTGTTTCATAACAAACTATGTGACATACCTAGTATTTTAAATGAATATTACTGAGGACTGCAAACAGTTAAAATACAATGGACAATTTTTGTTGTCTAACTTGATACATTGATTGCCACAGTTACATGTTATTCCAATTATGGAAAGATTATGTATGTTGTGAGGTTATGATAATGCCATGAAATAAAGAGTTATGCTACATTTCTTCTGCAATATTTTGTAAATAACCATTAATCAAATGCACCATATGGTGCAATGGTCACCATGCTGGATCCCCTAGAGGCATAGAAATCTAAATAAGAATTTGTGTACAAAAAAAATATAGAACAGTGTTCAACTGGGGTAATATTGTGCCTGGAGGGGCTATTAGTCAAGTAAGTTAAAATTTACACATCAAAATTAATAACTATTTATTTAGTACACTCAAATGACAATATTTAATACTTTGATTGTGTAACAAATACCAACATAACACAGCTTCCTTGCCAGCTTATGGCAACATTTCTTTTGTGCTTTGCTAAAATCGGCCCTATATCTTTAAGACTCTTTTGATCCAACATGTAGTCAAACATTTAAAATTACTTTTTTAATTAATAGGAATTATTCCTTTTATTTCAGCCAAAATCACAACCTGCATCTCCAGACAACAAACAGGAAGTTACTGTAAATGGTGATAATGATTGCAGTACTCCATCTTCACCCAAATTAGAAGCCCCCAAAGTAGATACACCTAAATTAGAAAAAGTATGTACAATATTGCAATTGTGTCTGAATCATTGTAATGCTTTATGAGATAACATATTGTGTACATAAACTCTAACAATTTGTAAACTATAACTTGAAATACTATTTCTATTAGGTACCTCAAGAAAAGACAAGTAATACAGAAGATGGAGAGGAACAACTGGACTTTGAGGCTGAAGAAGGAGAATGTATAGAACCAAATAAGTCCAAGGAATCTCTTGGTGACACTGAAATTCAGCAAGATAAAGGTAATTAATTGTTGATATAAGAAATATAATTAAAATATGTTCTAGTCTAAGGGATATCTCTTAGAGCAAGAAAGCAATAATTTTGCTTTATATCTTCTTATACCATCAAAATAACTTTCTAAAACTTTAGCTCTCTTAAAATTTTAGCTCTACAGAGCCTTAACTTGTGTCAAACGCTATGTCGACAGATTAGACAAAAACAGAGGTAAATTAAAATGCTTCAAAATATGTATTCGAGAGTACATCTAAGGTGTATTGGGAGTGAGTCAAATCTTTTGAAAACAGATTTTAAAGTATATTCTTATTAGGATCCTATTTCGCCAGTTATTGGATCTAGATATGTAAAAAAATTCATTACACTATTATTTATAACAAATTTAGAAAGAAAATATCATAGCTAAGTAGGCTTAACAAATTAACGAGTAATAGTTAACAACTACGGAACCTTAGTACCTGATTTTTCTACATTCTTAGATTAGTTACAAACGCGTCTTTTAAAATAGTATGATAGTGGGTTGTAAAGGGTTTAACTTCCTCTGATTTATAAAATTTAAAAAGATTAAATGTTTGGTATTTAATAATTTACAATCTATATTGTTTATTCACGAATCGTAATAAATTTTTTATGCGTTAAATTTATATTTGTAGAGGAAGTGAAGCCAGGGAAACGGTCGCGTGGGTCCTCGCTGGAAGAGGGCGAAGTGTCGGACGAGGCGGAGCGCCGGCCCGAGGAGAGTGAGCCCCGGCCGGTGTGTCGGTTCTTCTCTCGAGGGGCCTGTACCTGGGGGGTCAGTTGCAGGTATTTGGTGTTTGGTATTTGAACGACATGGTTCGCAGGGAAAGCCATTAGTAGTGACTGGCGTGTAGCAATTTGTGAGGGCAATTATGTTCGACTAGCGACCCGTCCCGGCTTCGCACGCGTCAATGCTGATACTAAATACACTACAGAAAAACCGTGAACGTATTATACATATAAACTTTCCTTTTCAATCACTCTATATATGTATTAAAAAAAACCGCATCAACATCCGTTGCGTAATTTTAAAGATTTAAGCATACACAGGGATATAGGGACAGGAAGCGAATTTGTTTTATACTATGTAGTGACTAGTGCTTTTAACTACCTGTTACGCACGTTATTTCTGCCACTAGTTATGTATGTTCGGTAGTTTAGTTTATCATTTTGGTGGATTAAATGATTGTTTTATTTTTTAAAGCCTCAAGGTCAGGCGAAGCCGTCGTGCTATCTGATGCCTCTTGTGGTAAATGGTCAACGTTGCCAATGAACATGAGCAGTCCTGTGCAACTCCGAACCTCAAAGCACTCTTTAATCGTTAATTCATTTCAATTACATGTAACACTTTGTTTAAGATTCGTGTAAACTTTGCAGTTCGTACTCTTACTGACACAAACTCGATTCGTACTATTGCATCGTTTTGGAGACCTGTTAATTTATTTATTTATTTCACTCTTTATTGAAACCAGACTAGGTATTACAATGGGCGGACTTAAACTCTCCCAGTCGACCCTTGGAGATGGCGAGAAGTTGTTGTAGTTGTTCAATAAGAAATAATAATAATATATGTATATAAAATAATATAAGTGCTTACATACATAATATATATATATATATATATATATACCACCAAATATAGAAGAACACGTTGAACAGTATGTATATGTATATTATGTATGACATATGAACATATATATATATATCTTATTATATATATATATATAATATTGGTGGTAACGATAACTAGTGTCTATGTTGGACCAGGTTTCTGCATCCAGGCGTAACAGACAAGGGTAATTACAACATGTTCGACGTAGTGCGCGGCGTGCCGCCGGCCGCCAGCTACCCGCCGCCGCGCGACGCCGCGCCGCCCGAGTCGCCCTGGGAGCGGGGGCTCAGGACAGCCAAGGAGGTCAGCTTATTGCTGTTACCACTATTAAATCTATTTTTTCTAATTGCTGTTCCCAGTATTATATCTATTCAACCGACTTCAAAAAAGTACTCGGTTCTCAATTCATCTGTTTTTATTTATGTGTGTGTGTCATAAATTCTTACTGCGTGTACCGATTTAGATTATTTTCATATTCGAAAGCTGGTTCTTGTTCCATATATTTGAAGCTTAATTTGAGTCAAATCTGACGAGTAGTTTTTGATCCCTAATAATAGTGTATTTACTTGATGCGTACAACCACGTAATCGGAATATTTGACATGGCGTTTATAATTGAAGTTGGTTTTTCCTTTTGTCAATTGACAAAGTGATTATTTTTTTTGTTTTTCATTTATTTGGTTTGTTCTTTATAAAGGAAGATCTAGACTAGCTCATCCCTTCAGCAGAGCGGTCGAACTCTGAACTTACATATTCAGAACTTATAATAATTAAGCATTTAACTAACACTTCAATAGTGTTGTGTTTATTCGGGTTGTGGCATCTCAGATGTGCCATCAATATGTGTTAAATAGTGCTATGAATTAAAATTTATACCCTATATTAACAATGAGCATACTCCACCAATCCGCATTGGAGCAGCGTGGAGGAGTATGCTCTAGACCTCCTCAGTGTTGAGGAGAGACCCGTGTCCAGTAGTGGGCCATTAATGGGTCGAAGGCATTAACAATGGTTACTGATTAAAACCATTGTAGTATTGGAATAATAATTTATCGTAGTGCATGATAATATAATTAAAATTCCAGATGCTGCGTATAGCGAACAAGCGCAAGGAGCAGGATATCGACTTTGAAGAGAAGAAGTTGCACCTGTCGGTGGGCGGCGTGGTGCACGACCCCGACGCGGAGCTGGCCTACGCGGCCGCCGCAGTGGGCGCTTCGCCCCCGCGACACGACCTGGCGCCACCCGCGCGCGAGCCCGATCCCTACCGGTGAGTTAAGGTGTAGCTAATGAACATGCTATCCTTTTTAATTAAGATCTCTATGTCTACAGTCATAAATAATAAAATTTATAAGTGACTAATACATGAATACTGTGATGTAAAATAAAGTAAACGAGTTTTCTTTCAAAATTAAGTAATCACAATTTATTATCATAATATTTTTCATATTTCTATACTGTAGGTAAAATAGAGATCTTACATGCACGTGAACGTGAGATACGCTCATATCCTTAGTGATCCACTGAGTTAAGGGACTGCGTGGTAAAAATTTCTTGAGTGTTTCCGTGCATTGAAGGGCACATTAAGCCATCAGTCCTGGTTGTTATCGCAGGTAGCAATAGTTAAACCATGTCAGAGGCCTTCCGGTGACCTAAAGCTTCCGACTTCTTTTGGCCACTAACCTCTCTACCAATCCGCACTGGAGTAGCGAGGTGGACTGCTCTAAACGAGAGTGAAGACACCTGTGCTCAATGGGCTATTAATAGATTGGAGGCCCATATATGTGAATAACGATATACTAGTTGTGAACGACAAAATTAAATATAAATATATTATTGAATAAAATCTTCTTTATCGTAAAGCAGTGGCGAACCTAGTATTGAACTACTCTATGATCGAAATTTAAATATAGAAGAAAAATAAATGTATGGAAAATAAATGACAGTTCAAATACTAGCTTCTCGCCACTGCTTCAAGACGTACCGACAAAAGAACGTTTCATTTTAAAAGAAACAATTGGGAATCGCTTGGGACGGAGTAACAGGTGACCACACCAGAGTAGTTCGGAACACTAGTAGTACCGTATATGAACGACTAGATCCCCCAGCAAACGTTGTTTTGCCATATAAATTATTATTTTACAACTATTTTGATAAACATTAAAATGGTTATAGTGTGTTTACCTTAAAAGCTAGACATATGCTGTCGCGGACTTTTATTTCGAACTTATAGAGGGGAACAATTTTGTAAAACATGATTTTTGAGTAACTTTCACCGTTTACTCAGCGCACGCAACATAAGCTCAAAATTTTGCCGATTTCGCCATATTCTTTCTTGCTGCTCCTCTTCTATTCCTCTTAGCGTAATGTTATATAGCCTATACTTCCGCCATAAACGATCTATCTTAAACTAAAAGATTTTTTTAAATCGGTCCAGTAGTTCCTGAGATTAGCCCGTTCAAACATCAATCAAATCAAACAAAAAAACTCTTGAGCTTTATATATTAGTATAGATTCTAAATTGGTTTTAGATCATACGGAGCGATGCATCGCGGGCGGTTCGTTCGGCCGCCGATGGACGAGCGCGAGCGGTACTTCGAGCGTGAACGTTACGAGCGCGAGCGCATGTACGAGCGTCCCGTTCACTACGACGAGCGCGCGCCGCATCCCGACGATTTGGCGTACCACAAGGTAACTGTTTACCACACCATTTATATTATATTGACTGAAAAATAAATCTTGTTATATACATATTATAAATGTATGTAACCCACAACAGTGGTCTTTTATAGTCTTGCTCTTTTAGACAAATAGTAATTTTGGTATTCATTGCTAGTCTATGTTATCACCTCTGAACGTACTTCCTGTGTAATCGTTGCTAAAGCTAGGATTCACATTCAAATTCAAAATCATTTATTCATATAGGTATTATTTCAATACACTTATGCACGTCGTTTTTTTATTCTGCCACCGTTTCTGAAAGGTGCTTTTACATCGATCATTAAGGTAACACTGTTACGTATTGATACACACAAACGCTCACTCACACACACATACCCATACAAACTTAAAAACTGGTCACTTAATATGTAAAAAGACATTCAGGCCTAAAGTTCCATGTAATTTTTTTTGTTTTTAGACCAATTGATAATGTTTCATTTTCTTTGTACTGTTCAATCACTAAAAATTTAAGTAGATACCATTTTTAATGTTGTCCTCACTGTATTTTCCTTGCAAGCATTCCATGTGGAATACTGTTGACGAGCCCCACGAGTCAAACACAATGCCGGTATGAATAGTTAATAACAAGCTGGATGATGTGGTTTTGTTCAATACTACATAGTACATTAGTTAATTAGTAAACTCAATACATTAGTTAATTAGTAAACTCAAATATATAATGTTGTCTTATAATTTACGATCTCTATTGATAAAATTACAAATTGGGAATTGTTTTAAATCACTTTATAACTTCTGAGTTACCTTATCCGCATTGTTATTTTTCATAATTATATGGTCACTATGTAGGTTCGCCGTTAAAAGGGTACTGGGCTCGATTCCCAGCAAGTCAGAAATTTAAATAATCCGTTTAAATTTCCGTTCTGGGTCTTGGTGTGTTTTGTCCATAGCATGCTCGACATACGGAATCCTAGTGTGAGGCTATAAGTGTGCAACGTTCATTTTAATTTAATTAATTTTAATGTTGACTTGTAATATTAAACAGAGACGCGTGCGGTCGTCGCGCGAGGTAATCGTGCAGCGCGCGGAGGTGGAGCGCCGCGAGGGTCGGGAAGGACGAGAGGGTCGAGAGGGGCGGGAGGGCCGCGAAGGGCGGGGAGGCGAGGGCCGCACCCGCGAGGCCCGCGGCGACGAGTGGGCGGACCCCTGGATGCGTGCGGAGCCCGCAGCCCGCCGCCGCAGACCGCCCTCATCGGACGACTCCTACACATCATCCAGGTATCGACTCCTTCAACACGGTAGCCTTATCATCCCTTCTAACCGGTGCTATGTAACGTCATGACTTTAGCTTGTAAGCTAAAGAAATATCTTGTCAAATATGTGCTTTAATCATAAATTATATTTTTATTATTCATACCACATTTCATCATTTATGTTAATAGTTTATTTACATACATCATATTTGTTTATATATATTAGCAATGTTGCTAAAGTAATTTGTTTATATAATATTGTTGAATGGTCATTTAAGGGAGGCTCTGGCAGCATTTCAAGGCTTTCTTCTTTTTACTTATTTATGATATTTTTTAAATCGTGGTGCTTTCTTTGGCTACATTTAAAAAGTTATACGGACGGAATATTCTCATACAATTTTAACTGTTTATTTTGGCAATGATATCTCGTTTACTTCAAAAAAATATAAATATAACTAATTATATAATACAATGAAACGATTAATTTAATAATAACAAACTAAATATTAAAATGTTATTCACGACATTAATAATTATTTTTCCCGTCGCTTTGTTCCCCGCCCTGATCGTCGCGTTTCTGCTTTCATTATTTTTCTTCGTGGCGTTTCGGTGTTCCATGTCGACTGTATCTCACCCCTTCGCTCTTCATTAACCAATGCATGCGATTACTGTTAATCATCACTGGGATTCGCTACTGGCTTTGGACGGACGTGAGTGTTTGTGCGTCGGCGGACGTGCGGAAAGAACGCGTCACGACGTTCGTCTCGTGCACGTGTGCGGGCCAACGTGCTCGACGCGCACGGTGATGCTCGCTCGCTTAAATATAATTCTCGCCAAACTTTCTGACCTCGCTGAATTACTGGGCTTGTTAAAACTCGAGAATGTACGTTGGTACGCATTCGTATACTCGCATACCTAAAATTAATATTAGTATTGCATTTGAGCGGATATCAGAAGGGTCAGAAAGATTGCAAGAAATTATACGAGATTCGTTCATTCTACGTTTGACTTCTACGGATCGGTCCCGATGCGCTTTGAGGTGCCCGTGCTCACATGCGTACTGATCGTGCGTGCACGGCGGTGTGCGCGTGTGTGCGTGCGCGAACCCCCTCCCCGGCGTCCCCTGAGCCCACAGCTGTTCAAATTCCAGCTCCCGTAGTTCGGGGTCACCGCGCGCTCGCCGCAAGCGGAGAACCTCTACGTCTTCTAGGCAGAGGTGAGTCCAGTTAGCCCCATTTGTTAATGTTAATCCTAACCTTTGTTAAAACGACGCTTCTAATGTTAAGCTTTAGTAGTTACATTGTTTCAATTTCCTAGTGATGTGAAGGTAGTTTTGTTCGAGTTTTATTTATAAAGTTAGTGCCTAGTAGATGCTGTTTTCTGCTGCTGTAGCAAAATGTTTTGTCCGAGTGTGATGTGTGGTGTTTAGTTTAAAGCCATTAGAGTCCCAGTGATATCAGTGATGAAACCCGTTGGGAACTCGAAATACTTTGATCGCGGATAGATACTAAGTTACGTATGCATTTGCGTTAATTTAATAAGTTTTTTTTATCCGTGCTATCTATTTAATTATGCTATTATCATTACTTATATAATGTATATCTATACTGCTGCATAGGGAACAACATTGCCTCTATTAAATATACTAGTAGTTTATAAGACTCGAACCTGTGACTTAATTAATTTATATTTAATGTATGATTTAAAATTTCGCACATTTTATACGTTATTGAAACAGATCAACCAAGGGATGACGTTGAGTTGCAAATTTTGCACTTTTTGGGTTTGGTTATTGTTGAATGATTAATGCCCAAATAACATCGATAACAATACCGCATGTTTATTAATAATAGAAAATGCGTGATTAATAATGTCTTGTATACCATTATTTCTTAAAATATTCGTTACTATTTATATTATATAATTCGAACAATGTAATTTGCGATGTATCGATTTTTTATCTTTGTTCTAGGAAAATATTCCTTTATGATTTGTTTTGTAAATAAATACATAATGGTAATTATTTAATTAAATGAAATAACTACATTGATTAATGAAAAAAGTGTCATGTCTATATCGACGGGATAAAGCGAAAAGGAATCTCACACTTTTGTTAAATATATGTTTTTACCTCATTTCGATTTATATAATAAGTATTCTTTAATTTATAAATATTTAATATTTTTAAGTCCTTCTCATTTTTATTCGTCGATTTAATTACAATAAACGATTGAAAAGCTATATTATTAGCGTGTCAGAAAAATAATAATATAAATGTCGGGTACTTAAACATAATACTTTATTATCTTATTCGAAGTTTAGATAGTACTTCAAATACGATTAAAAAATAGTGTAGTGTCGTTGAAAAAATAATGGAATATATTAACCAGAGCACTAAAGGTTAGCGGCGATCAAGTAATAGATATAAATAATTCACAAGGCATTCGGATTAGCGTTAACTAAGTGTAGGTCAATAGTGATTGATGACTAAACTGGCTATCGACAAAGTGGACTGCGGTAAATCGATATTATTATATTCTGTAGCAACGATTCGAATATAATTTCTAAAAGATTATATAATCTCTACCGTTTGTTTTAATTTTGACAGTTTTCTACTAATGTGTTAAGAACAATATTTTCCATCAATGACTGTTACATACAATTGTTTATATCAAACAGGATTTATTTTAAGATTTGACATGTTGATTATTACGTCTGATCGTAAAAAGAACTGATCTGAAATGTTCACAAATTAAGTTATCTTTTATTCCATGTATTCTTAAACAACATGAGCTAGACTAGCTACTTTGTTTTACAATTTTACAGTGCTCGCCTATCTTTTTGGCTTTTGTAAACAGAACTGTACTACAAATCTAAACATGCGAGTGTACACGTTTCCATAACCTTTTAGATGCGTACACAGTGAGTTTCGTAAAGATGAGAGTGGACATAAAGTTTGATCAGTTATTTTGAACGCATCGTGGTGGGTAGGTTGTCGCCGTCGGTGATAGTCCGCGAGCGTCGTCTGGCGAGCGCGCGCGCCACGGCCATGAACCCGCCCGCGCCGCGCCGCCGCGCCGCCTCGCCCGCCGCCGCAAGACAACTCGCCGTCAACCCGCCGCCGCCCGCCTCGCACAAACACAAGGTAACACAAACATGGATGTTCAGTGATAATAAATTTGACATAATATCTAAATATATATAACTCCAAGGCGACTGACTGACTGACATAGTGATCTATCAACGCACAGCCCAAACCACTGGACTGATCGGGCTGAAATTTGGCATGCAGGTAGATGACATAGGCATCCGCTAAGAAAGGATTTTGTTCAATTCTGCCCCCAAGGGGATAAAATAGGGGAAAGTTTCTTAATGCAAGCCATGGGCAAAAGGTAGTTATTGTTATAAAAACGGTGGAATGTTTTGGATTTGGCCTACAAGTTAGTGCGCTTTTTATATACGTTAGTTTTTGTCTTTTTTGTTATGTCAGTCAAATTAAGTCTTGATTGTCAGGATCAATTAAATTTCTTGTTCAATGTTAACCTACTATCAGAATAATTGACATCACTTTTTATCGTTTCTGTTTTGTTTAATCATGTTATATTATCTGTACACACCTTAAAATAAGTGCCTAGGTACCTGAAGTGATTTCTTTATACATATGTAAGTGAATTTTATTATCGCTGATTATTTCTGAGAAACAATATACTACTTTCTTTTTAAAATTATAATTCCGTAAGATTGTACACAGGTCGCCTCCGAGTCAGGTGGACAAATGACGTAAAGAAGATAGCGGGTAACGCCAGATAAGTGGCGCCATTACCTACCTATTTACCTGGACCTGTGTCCAGCTTATATTATTTGGAGTTAGATAGGCTTATAAATAGAGGAACGTACACGTGTTAGGGACACGTATTTAAAACTTTACGACCTTTGAGCGATCATTAAAGTCAAGAAACGTTGGCTACCGTCTAGAATTGTTAAGGGCCCAAGTGGCGGCATTTCATTGGCACGTCATTCTTTAGAAAGTAGGTACATGAAGATAGCTTCCTGTAGAATTAATTTTCGCTGATATACGGGTAAAGACACTTGATGATAAGTCACCGTAGTACCAAAGGTATTAACAATGTGAAAGGAAAATGGGAGGAAGAACATAATTCTTAGTTTTGGGAACTGTGAATACATAAAAAAATTTGATAGTCGATTTTAAAGGGTAGTAGCCATCCAGGTGACTTAAAACTTACGATAAAAATCGTTTCCTTTGCTCTTTCACAGGAGAAATTATTTTGCGTTTTTTTGACATAGGTATGATACTTGGTTTGTTCACTAACATTTTCTTCAAATAACACAAAAGTTTTGTTTAATATTACCTATTATTTTTTTACAAAACTTATTACCCGCATGGTATAATGTCTTCAACCCATTAATGGCCCACTACTGAGCACGGGTCTCTCCTCAACACTGAGGAGGTCTAGAGCATACTCCAC
>DWJN01000105.1:0-32151 GCA_018248895.1 Carystus phorcus
CGACCGAGGCTGTTAGAACGTTTTAGCCCCGGGCGTCGATTTACCTGTTGGAACGCGTGAACCAGCGCGGCCTTGTGCGCGAGCGCAGGGCAGGTTCGACACAGACTCAGTTCAACCCTAGATCTCGGCGCGAGCGGGCGCATCACGTATCTTAAAGTCTCACTGCGTCCGCACGATCTTGTCCAATTAGTGCTGTCGCGGGAAACAAGTTGAGTGGCCGGTTCAACTAGTGAAGTACAGTCGCACAATGGATAAATAAAATGATTTTTTTCGCTTAACAATGCGACTTTTACGTGCGAATGTAGTGCAAAAGGATAGCAAATAAAACTATGTAATACGTTTAAGTGAAGTGGATAAAAAAATTAAAATGTGTTCCATGTGGCTTATAAGTTTAATGTTGGTGGTGAGTTCCGCCTCGCCGTCTTGGAGTGCTTCGTTATCGGCAACAACAGGAGCGCGTTATCAAGCGCCTGATGAGTGCCGATGGACAAGAGACGACGAAGACACCGGTGTTGCGTTACAATGTAGACTAAGAACTATAAACAGTGAATTAGAAAATACTAACTTCAGTGCTATACAACCTCATCTCACAGTGCGATTACGTCTCGAGTGTAGTGACGCGCTTTTCTTCCAAAGCTCTTTAGCGCCCGGTAGTTTTCGTCAGCTGGTAGAGTTAAGGGAACTCACTATAGAGTATTGTAAGATCGGCAACCTCACCGACGGCGCCTTAACAGGCCTTCGGGAACTAAGAAATTTAACAATACGAACACATAACACAGACTGGTCTACTATGTCTCTAGAAATAACACCTACGGCATTTTCCAGGGATGTTCCAAACTTAGAAAGACTTGACCTTAGCGAAAATAATATGCTAATATTTCCTGAAGGAGCGTTGTGTGCCTTAAGAAATCTAGAACATCTGAATATGACAAACAACAGAATGAGAGATATAAGTCATTTTCAATTTTCAACTGCCCATCGCCATCCGACTGAGAAATGCGGGGATAGCCTTTTAGTATTAGATCTCTCTAGCAACTTAATTGATACGTTGCCGCCGGGACTTTTGTCTGGACTAAAACGGCTGCAAAAGTTATATGTTCAAGGAAATGGATTGAATTCCGTGGCAGACAGAGCCTTAGAAGGGCTTGTATCACTAACCACTGTTAGATTTTCCGATAACCAGCTTACCAGTTTACCCCCGGAACTGTTTAGTGACACAAAAGAGTTGAAAGAAATATATCTAAATAACAATACAATAACAGTTCTTGCACCAGGACTTTTTAGTGATTTGTTTCAGTTACTTGTGTTAGACTTATCACACAATGAACTCACATCAGATTGGATAAATACTTCCACATTTTCAGGGTTAAAGAGACTTGTGTTTTTAGATTTTTCACACAATAGAGTATCAAAAATGGAAATCGCATTATTTAGAGACTTGCATAACTTGCAAATTTTAAAAATACAAGACAATTTTATTGAACACATTCCAGAAAATGTATTTAGTTCTTTAAGCAATTTGCATACACTGATTTTGTCTAATAACAGATTGACAAACGTGGAAAGTTATGCATTTATGGGTTTACCAATATTGACAGTGTTATCAATTGATAGCAACCGCATATCAAAAATACATCCACATGCTTTTCGCAACTGTACATCACTACAAGATTTACACATTAATGGTAATAGATTAGACGAAGTACCGATTGCATTAAAAGAAGTGCCACAATTGAAAACACTCGATTTGGGTGAAAATTTAATAGTCAGCATAGAAAATGCGTCTTTTATGACGATGCAGCAAATGTATGGACTGAGACTGACTGAAAATAATATTGGTAATATTAGTAAAGGTGTGTTTGATAAAATGACATCATTAAAAATTTTAAACTTATCTAGAAATAAAATACATAAAATCGAAGCAGGCGCATTCGATGGAAATGTCAACTTACAAGCAATAAGACTGGATGGCAATTATTTAACTGACATCGGAGGTCTATTCGCTAAGTTACCTAATTTGGTTTGGCTGAACATTTCCGATAACCGTTTAGAATGGTTCGACTACGCTATGATACCAACAGGATTGCAGTGGCTTGACATCCATGCGAATAGGATTGCGGAACTTGGAAATTATTTTGAAATCGAGTCACAACTATCACTTAGTACTTTTGATGCCAGCTCAAACAGATTAACAGAAATAACTGGAAGTGCTATACCGAACTCTGTAGAAATGTTATACTTGAATGATAATTTAATTTCTAAAGTACAATCCTACACGTTTTTCAAAAAGCCAAACTTAACTAGAGTTGATTTATATGGAAATAAAATAACAAGTTTAGATCCAAACTCTTTGAGAATTTCTGCAGTGCCACAAGATAAATCAGTACCAGAATTCTTCATAGGCGGAAACCCATTAGAATGTGATTGTACAATGGAGTGGCTGCAAAAAATAAATACGGGAAACAGAGCCCGAACTCAACCGAAACTAATGGATTTAGATAGCATATACTGCAAATTACTTTATAATCGCGGTAATTCTTATGTGCCATTAGTTGAAGCTGCGCCTCACCAATTTTTGTGCAAGTATGACTTTCATTGTTTTGCACTTTGTCATTGCTGCGATTTTGATGCATGTGACTGTGAAATGACTTGTCCAAATAATTGCACTTGTTATCATGATCAATCATGGTCAGCAAATGTGGTGGAATGTTCAAATGCTGGATATGTGAACTTGTTACCTGAACGAATTCCAATGGATGCATCTCAATTATATCTCGATGGAAATAATGTAAAATCTCTCCCAAGCCACGCTTTTATCGGAAGAAAGAAATTAAAAATTTTGTACCTCAATGCTTCTAATATTGAAACGATTCATAATAGAACATTTAATGGGTTAAAGGAACTAGAAATATTACATTTGGACTATAACAGTCTTACAGTCATCGAAGGACAAGAATTTGACGGATTAGACAATTTAAGAGAACTGTACATTAATAATAACAAAATTAAAACAATAGGAAAAGAAATGTTTAATCATATGTCACATTTAAAAGTATTGCACTTACATCACAACAGACTTGTGACGTTATCAGTGTGGCAAATAAATCCAATGATTACGACGATTACCTTGTCATATAACCCGTGGTCGTGCGATTGTGATTATACAGAAATGTTCCGAGAGTGGACAAAGCGAGTGAGTTCAATAACAGATCTGTCTAACGTAAGATGTATTTACTCAAAGGAAAACAATACAGAAATGGCAATTTATAACGAAAGTTTGTTCAGTGATATTAGCTCTGGATTCAATATAGTCGAAGAAAATGGAACTATATGTACAGGATTGCCAAGTATAAACAATAGTATAAATGGTAACTTAACGGCAACAAAAACTATCATCACTAACGAAGACGTGCAAGACTATATACCATTACTCGTTGCAACACTCGGCGCATTTCTACTAATTTTATTCGTCGGTATGGTTGTTTTCATATTTAGACAAGAAATGAGAGTCTGGTTCCATTCTAAATTTGGTGTTCGACTTTTTTATCAATCAAACGATATAGATAGGGACGATAGAGAAAAAATGTTCGACGCTTTTGTGAGCTATAGTTCAAAAGATGAGGCGTGGGTTGCAGAAGAGCTGGCACCTATGTTGGAACGAGGAGATCCGCCCTATAAACTCTGTTTACATTACCGAGATTTACCAGTCAGTGGCTATGTTGCTGATAATATAATACAAGCCGTGGAATCTTCACGCCGTACAATAATGGTTTTAAGCGAAAACTTTATAAAATCTGAGTGGTGTCATTTCGAATTTAAATCAGCCCATCATCAAGTTTTAAGAGACAGACGAAGAAGGTTGATAGTCGTGTTATTAGGTGAGGTGCCTCAAAAAGATCTCGATCCCGATTTAAGACTATATTTAAAAACAAATCCGTACCTCCATTGGGGCGATAAGCTGTTTTGGGAAAAGCTAAAATTCGCGTTACCCGATGTACCTAACAAGCAGAGATGTCGAGGCGTCCCGAGCCCAGGAGCCGGCGCTGTAGCGATGCACCGGCATCATCATCCCCGGAACCATTTGGGTGCATTACCACCACCGCCGTTGCACGGGGCTCACCCCGTGCTCCCTCCACACCCATCTCATACTCCGCACCAGGCACAGGCTCGAGGCTCGCCTCGTACCCTGTCCGTCCACGTGTGAAAGTGCTCAAATACTTAAAAACAGTGAAGTGATATTCTGTTACGAAAAGTGACTTTTTGTGTAAATTGTGATGGCTAGTCGGTTAGCGTATGTACTGTAAATATTTTTCATTACTATATAAATATTATAATAATTTTAGATTAAGCAATATGTAAATAGTCTGACTATCAATTGTTCTAAGTGATTGACTTAGACATAAGTTTGTTGTAAAGCAAACTTTGTGTACGCAATAAAACTATTTTGTAATACCAGTCATTAATAATTGGTATTTTGCATATTTCTCAAATTTTAGGCCTTAAGTAAGGCTGTGCTTGTTAGGCAAATTCTTGCCACTTACTATTAATGTGACTTAACGGCATCACTGCCTCCATCTGTGATATAATTAGACGTAGTTAGATAGTTAACTTTAGAATCCCATCAATGTATATTTTGTAATTTAGTCATGTCTAAAAGAAAAGAATATTTATTGTAAGAATTTTTCAAAAACGACTGTGTCAAAAAGTGATATAATATGAATAAAATATGACTCAAATTAAACAGTCGTTTTCTTTTGATTAATACTGGTAGAATATTACATCTTATAACAAAACAGTCAGAATACTCATTTTAAAATCTTCAAAACTAACATTGCATTGTAAGAGTACCATTAACAGGAACTTTTTAAGTACACTATAATATGATGCAAAATAAAATACATAAAACACTCTCAACGTCACTTACACTTTATTCAATATTACGGAAAATACAATTACTTTAAATGAATATCGTCATACTTACTAAAAGATGCCTGAACAATGTATAATTTCCTTTATTTACATAATATTTATGTACGTAAATAAACGTTTTTACTTACCCATTTGGGACTTCGATTTTTACATACTAGAAAAAACAATAAATAAATAAATACATTATAGTACTATATTTAATATCTTCCCATGATGGAGCTCCCAAAATGTTATGCGACATATTTCCAGGCAGGTTCAACTGCGTTCAAAATATTACACTAAGATAACTTATTTTAAAAATACTACAAAACCTATTTGAGAAATTAAAACAAAAAAGTATTTTAAATCACTACGCAGTAAAATAACTATAGTAATCAATATACATACATATTAAAAAAGTCATAATAATTTTAAGTATTTTTAAAAACAGTCAACCTAATGGTTATAGTAAAAAAAGCATGACCTAAATGAAATGTATTATTAATTCCTTTTTTAAAAATTGAAGCAATTTAACGAAGGGGACAAAGTTAGAAAAATATAAATAAGTCTAGAAAATTCAATTAAACTAGAAACAAAATACTCCCGGGAATATTATACATATTTGACTTGTCCTTTTATAATAATAGTTAAACGAAGCTGTCGTAGGTTGAAGCCTGCGACGTTATTCAAACGAGAAGCTTCCATAGGCGAGCATATTGCATATCAGGTTTTTATGTACGTTGTGTAAGGACTGGTCGGCCGACGACCGCGAGCCTTCAATCTAAGGTAACGAGCCTTCGCCCCGCAGCCCTAAGTAGGTGTGAAACAACTGGAGACGCGAACAAAAGGATCGCGCGGTTTATTCTATGAGATTGCTTTCATAAGATTCGCGAGGAATCGACCGGCTGCGAATAATACCGGCGAAGTCTGTTGCTTTTTATTTCTCTTACACCAGCATTATAATAAATTGAGATTTATTGAACCGGAAAATTTTAAGTTAGATGTACATATATTACATAATACGTTTTATTTACCCACTAACTATTATTTTGTTAGTACCTAGTGGATTGCACTGTAATTTGTAAACAGTTTTGCTACTACAAAACAGATAAAGCGACATTGTACAGTTATTTTTTAAAGGACAGCCTTTGCTGTATATAACTTTGTGTCTTATGTCTAGTTTTCGTGTTTAAATTTGGGGGTGATCTTTAGCTTTAATTAGATTTGCCTTATAAGCCTGTTAACGGAACCTATTAGTTTACCTGAAGTCTCCTTACAATTAACAAACATACATAGTGCTAGATCTTGTTAGAATTTGTTAAAAGTAATGGAAATGTAAATTTTGGTTACAACTTCTTATAATTTAATTCCTTTCTTATTGAGACTTATAAGTTTTAATTGCACATGAATTCATTTTATTTACCATACGACTTTATATCTTATATAACAATACAGTAATAAAAACAAAACGTGAATTAATACAAGATTTTAAACTTATATCGTTACGGACACTAAACATTTTAAATGAAAACAGGTACCCAAGACTTTTTTATTTTATTTTATATTGATTACTTCAAATTAATGATTACTTTTATTAATTTTAGTTACAGATCCAAACTATCAACCAATTCATAACATTCATAAATGTATCAAAGTATTTAGTTATAATGTACGCATGAATTAATAATTTGGAAACAAAAATCTACAAAACCGCAATACTAAATTTAACATGGTTACCGCAATTCTATATTTAACATAAGTTGGTTATAACTTGAAATGGGACATCAATTGTATCAAGTTATAATATTTAATTATTAGCTTTTACCCGCGGCTTCATTCGCATTGAAGCCCTGAAATTAATATAAAAAAATCATTACATTTTGTAATAAAAATTATCCTATTTCCTTTTCAATACCTCTCAAAACATATGTATAAAGTTTCATGATAACTGATATAGTAGTTTTGGCGTGAAAGCATAACATTCACGTTTATAATAATAAGGATAATGTACATATGAATGAATAATTTGTAAACCCAAAAATCTACGTGAGGGCAACATTAAATACAACTTATACAACAAAGTTCACATAGCACATAAATAATATCAAGCACATCTCAAAGGTTTCGTAGCTCGCTGTGGCCATCCATCTTGCCGGGGGTAACGATCGCGGCGGCCGCGAGACTAAGCTCGCTTCGAAATCGAACTAACTCCAAGCTCAATATAATAGAAACACTCGATAACATTTCTCTTCAATTTTTTTGTAAAGAGCAAAATTGTTAGTCAGACTTTTGACGGAGCGCACTATTCAGGATTAGTTCACTTATATTTGTACAGAAATTTAATAAATTATCATGTAATTGAAAGAAAACTTTTCGACTTTACCATGGTATTCAGTCACGAATTGCGAAATATGTTGACATTTCAATCATGGAATAATTATAAATATACTTTTACATATGTATCTAATTTTAATTGCATATAAATAGTTACATTTACCTCCGAATAACATCACCACAGTTACAACTTGTTATATGTATGTAACAATAATGCCATTACGCACAATGTCGTAACTAATCTAATCTATGACTCGAAATCTAGTGTTAACGGTCATACTAAAGTTCAATTACATTTAGTAAAACGTTTTTTAAACTCAAAAATATTAATTTATTTAAAGTATATAACGTATACAATATCAAGCAACGAAATTAACGTGGAGAACAGTATAAATAAATGAACAAACACGGAAAAAGCTTCGACCAATAAGAAACTGTACGTAACACTTACTGCTGCATAGAATTAATTTTATTATTGATAAACATTTCCCGGGTTCGATTCAAACGATGTGAAAACAGGGGAACAACTAGCCGAGCACATACGACGCCAGTCTGTCGACGAGCCTCATAAATTAACCTAGAGAATAACACAGAGGTGAAAAAATAAACGCGACGCCGTACTGTGTACAACATTAATCAGACCTCTGAGAAGGCGTAGAGAATTTATTTTACGATTGTTACAGCGTCGATGAAACGTTAAAAATGCTGTCGGGTCTATATTGAAACATTCGATGCATTGTTCGAACCGATTGGGCCGATAACGCACCGCGGTTCCGACTTGTAACCCTCTCGCTGGCACCTTGTTGATTTTCCAACGTAAACTGTCGGATACGATCCGCCCGTAACTAGTTTCTTTTTTATTAGTACTGGTTTAGTGTAGAACGGAACGCGACTTCGTATCTATCTTACGATTAAACTCTCCAGATATCATAATCACCGGTCTGCGCGTTTATCGAACATATAATCGGAGAGCAGCAATAAATTTGTCTCATTTTAATAACCTGGAGCGTGTTACATTCTGCCACAAATGTTTGGACTTTAAAACCTCATTATAGGCGGAGAAAAACAAGGCCGTCATAGCGTAGCGGCCGCTCCTTATAAAAGAGTTCAACGAGCGCATGCGTCTGCCGTATGTATTTACAATCACAGAGAATTCTGATCATTATAACCATGGTAATATGATTGCAATTACTATGCCTGAAATCTTGACACGCAGAGGAACATAGTCTTCCTGGTGTAAGCGGCCTAACGACCACGTACAATCAACCTTCAATATTAGTGTTTCTGAAATTTTTCCTGATTTGCTTGTTTTTTTGTAATATACCACACTGCGAGTGAAACAAACGTGATTATACATATTATTGAAAACGTTATCTTATTCTGGCTCTCCTATACTCGGTCCCTATACGGTCTGTCCCTAAAATACAATCTGTTGTATACTTGCATAATGTACAGAAGCACATTTCGCTTTCAGACAAATTCTTCACTAGATCCTTCTTAAAAAAAAATTGATTTGTAAATTAAAATTTGATTGTATTCATATAAACAATATAACTTACTTCTTAAAAATACCATCAGATGTAAATGCATATTTTATATCTAGAAATACTGATTACGACACAAAGATCTAAACTGCGCCAGAAAATAAATAAATAATAAAGTAACTTAATTTCTTTCTTTACGGTTGCAATAAAAAAATATGGAAGTACGTTGAAGAGACTTCAATGGAATCTATACATATGTAATTAACAAAACCGTTACATATCCAAAAACATTTACAATATTTCATTTCTATATTTTAATTTACTTAATTCTATTCTATTAAATGTCTTATATGACACTGAATAATGCATTATAATTAATAAATAGAAATCTCAAGAATTAATTCTACACTAAACTCTATAATTATCACAACGTGCGCAACAAACGAGCCTATCATTAGTTACGAATTAAAGTTTAGTATATTTGTATTCCTTGATTAAGGAACAATACCAAACAACTTCACTAGAATGCAATGTTAGGAGCTGACCGAATACATAAGTTAAAGTCAAACTCCCTCTCGTTGTACCCTATTGAAGAAAGGACGAGATAGCGAATTACGTAAGGACCCTGCTATCAGTCGCTTGTATCTGCAAGCTACAGTATCTCCCGAAAGTACACTTGCATATCTATTTAGTTTACCAGTTGTAGGATAACTACTAGTAAACTTTTAAAATGATCATTTACTGCACTGTCTAACTAGAATCGGTTACTCTACTACTAACTACTAACTCCAATAAATAAGAGGGTTTATTTGACGCTTAACACTTGATCCACAAGGCATAGGTGACAGTCCTATGTTACAGATGTACATACCAACTATGATAATTTATAATCACATGTCTCAAATGGCCCGGTTGCCAGTTGCTATTCAAAAAAACAATTTAACATCTTTCGCAAGTCTCAATTATAACGGATATTTGTTAAGCAAAAGTTAATAAGATAAATAGAACAGTCATTTAAATAATAATATACCCGATAAATTTTCTGATTAAACACATCGTTTGGTAAACATCAACTAAAATCATGGTATACATACGCCGCTTCTACTTAACATTACAAGACGAACCCTATATTTACAATGTGATTACGAAACCAAACAACAACACGTGTTGGATTGTATTCCTCTATGACTCACTGTACTAGCGATCTTCATTGAACGCTAAACAATTTTGACGCAAATTATACGCTATTATGAACGACCACGTTGATTAAATTGCCTGTACGAGATTAATTTGATTATCAAATTATTATTTCAATTATGTTATCAAGGCGTTATTATTTTCAACGGGCCAGTACTCTCATTTTTTGTTAGCGTGTATTTTATTTGAGAATCAACTGATAAATAATCGAAGTCACGCTACACGATGGTTGGAAAAACAGATTCTCGGGTGATAAACTCCTTACGGTACCCAATTTTAATAAGACAGTTAGTTATAAAAAGGCTAGTAACAATAGATTGATCTCCATCAAAAGGGACGTTTTCTCAACACAACACTTTTTCAGTGATGAGCAATGTTACAACATTTTATTAGGTATATTCAACTCTATTTTTATTTCGCGTTATTTTGTAACTTTAAATTTATATGGGAGCAATTATTCGATCGTTTTTACAGTATAGTAACGGCATCCTTGAAATTTTTGTATTAAGTATGATTTAGATTTAGGTGAATTAGGTACACGATGAATTGGATGATATTAGTTAAAACATTGCTTGCTAATCGGTTCACATCAGACACATAATATGGTATCGTTTTAATTTACGTATCTTCTGGAAAGGGTAGTTATTTAATCGTTGCATAAATAACCACGTCTATCCCAAGGCCGAGCTCCTTTAAGAATTGTATAATATATTTCTCATTTCTAATAATATTCTTTGCCTTTACAACGCCTTCAAATTAACTTTTATCTGACAGAAATTTAATTACTCTTTTTAGTCATTGTCATGTTTTCATAACTAAACAACTTTCATGGATAAGGAACACAAATTGTTGATACTGTCTTGTTAACAAAACGAAACTAGCGCCGCTTCAAATGAACTACTACTTAAACCAGTTAACCGCGACATGGCTGCCAGTACCTTCTTAATTCACAGTAAATATTAATTTGTATTGCTAATCGTATATTCTCAACATCACCTACTGAACCGTAAGTAAGTACACAAAGCCAAGCCAATTGTCAAGCTAATCGTATTTTACATTCTAACTGACCGTTTTTAATGTCGAATAATAGGAACTGACATAAGCATACCAAAATGTTGCAGAACCATTTTTTTTTCAATACAATTAAGAAAAAAAATCTGCAATTAAATTTTGTAATTAAAACAACATAAATTAATGATGTCTTTGATTATATTGATGAAATGCATTTTAGTACGTCATATAACAACATTTACACATTTTAATTGCCCAATTAAAATAGCCCAACACGTAGGGCACATTCATTTAACAAATTCATTGAGCCGGTACAAATGAGATGGTCAATAGCGAACCTTAAGTGTTGAACAGTAACAGTGATATAATGTAAGTAGTGGGTGTAACGAGTGATCGTTTAATTAAGTATCTCCTGGAGCCAAATAATGTGGTAACACCTCTCAACTTCACAGGGTATCGACAAATAAAGTGACTTCTAGTTTCGTAAATTTTACTAAACTCTCAATAAAAATGTATAAATCGCTTTAAATTAAAACTATGAATAAATCAATCGAGACTTTGTAAAATGTTCGTCCATATTCAAACAAATTTACATCTACTATAAGTTACACTATTATACCTACATAAAAAGATACCGAAAATTAAACTTTTAACAATTCATAAAAAACGTTAAAAGTTAAATTAAGATTGAATTTAACTAATAATATTCGCCCTGACATAAAAATCACTTACCATACATAAAATAAACTCAAACGAAACAACCCGACTTAAATGATGCCCTACCGGCAAGAAAGAGACGATCGATATTCTATAATGGTTAGAAGTATTTAACGGCGAGATAAAATCTTAACAAAGGTGATTTGGTTGGCCGTCTTGTTTTGGTACTTACGGAATTCACGTATGCACCTATACACTTCCACCTAACACAACCAGCTAAAAGAGATCTGTAGAACGCGTTAGAATCTCACTTCTCTGCTCTATATTTTCTCGCGGCGTGGACGAACGGAGGTATCATGGTAAGGTGGTATTACGGTAAATATATTGACCCCTGGAACGATCAACGAGTGAGCGGTGTGTTGTCGGGTCTTCGCCTATGATATGTAAATGATAATTGGTTTCCGAATAGAAAAAGTTTCATTTATGTAGCCACTAGGGTAAACGATGACGCTATTTTCACGATGATATATTTGATATTGATCTACATAAAACGTATATTTATAATCATACATCAAACCTTATTACTATTACAATTTCAGTACATAATTATAATGAATGTACACGGAGAGTCAAGTTTTTCTACATGTTTGAATGTCTAAGAAAAATAGCCTTTGTATCAAAATTCAACATTCAACATTTTTTTAACAAAATTCAACATTTATTTTGTGAAAATGTTTAAGTGTCTCTATAAAGAACTATTCTATCGATGATATAGACGACAGTTTTTAGAAGGTCAAACCAAATAATCCACAATCCCGTGTCCATTTTTATATATATTTTATCCCTGCTACCCTAGACTTAAATAAAGTCAATACACGTGTAATTCTCGCGACAAGCTTTTATATCATATAAATTGTGTAATGACGTTATATGTTAACAGTAAAATTTTTAAAGAAAATGTTAATTTTATTCTTTTTAAGAAATTTAAATAAAAACTTCTTTTTAAAAAGTTTTTTACTTTTAATTTATTTTTTTATATAACCAGACGGATTGGAGCAACAGGGTTTAACCCGCATTCGTAGTCTCAGCAAATCCTTTATTGTAGTATATTAAAAATAACTAGTCCACCATCTTGCATGTTCCGCCATGTTGGATTTAGAGTCGCCTTACTTTATGTTTCGTGTTACTTTTAGCAAACTCTTTTATTTGATATCCATATTGTAGAAGTGCATAAAAGATAACTAGTCCGCTACTTTCTGTGCACTGCTATGTTGGATTTAAGATAACGTCATATAGTTAACCATGCATTGTCATCCAAGCTAAATGTACATATATACAAAATTTAAGCTAAATCGCTTGAATATATCTGCTTCAAAATTGAGTTGCAAGATACCACCCGAACAAACATACATAGTTACTTACATACATTACAAGTTAATTTAAAGCTTTTAATCAAAAAAAGTTTCTAATATTTTTTGTTACATAATATGAATCCCCCTAACACGAGTATGTGCAATGGGGCGAGAAAGTGAATAGGCTTCTACTAAGTTAATGCGCATTACAACCCAAAACTACATCACCGCTTACCATCAGGCGGGACTGTAGTCCAAGCATTAACTTATAATTAATAAAAAAAAGTTAAATCATTAAAAAATACTTTTATAGAAGCTAGTTACTCAATGGACCAGCTCCAGCAGTTGATCCATTGCGCTCATTGCTTACATTCCTATGATCCCTATAAACTTAACTTTTCAATTTAAGCATCTACAATCAGGTAAATTTAATGTTGTTACTAACAAATCCAAACCTTTTGATTATTCGTTAAGTAGTTCGTTGGTATTAATCTACGAAAAAATTTTTTTGACATGGGCAAATATTTTACACATGTTGGTCTCTCTAGAACAGGAAATGATGTAAATTAATTCAGTTTGATATCAACCAAATATTTAAAAACTACTGTTTTGTGTTGTTAAAAAAACTGTTTGAAACAATATTTGAATGAAAATTTAAAAGTAGTATGTGAGTCACTTCAAAATCTACATACGTTCTAATTGACTACGATTTTTTTGGTTCTTCTTGTATCGTGTACAAAATACATACGAAAAAGTGTGCCAAAATTACTCACCTGAGGCATCTTAATCAGTAATTCATTTACGGCTACAATCTTACTCTGCCTTTTAGAAATATCTTACCTTTAAAATAATACAGACAAATGCTATTTACAATTTCAAAGAAATTCTTCTACTCTGTCGTGCTCGCAAATTGTCTGCGCGAGCATTGATTTCAAAGGAAGGACTTATTTCAAAGGAAAAGTCAGCATGCAATTTAGTAAAAAGAGCATACACACTTAAACGGAGGTAAGACAACACATTTGGAATTCAATTAAAAAATCCGCATTTATGTATTTCACCCAGGGTAAGCAACTGAGAAGCGGCAACCGGCCC
Organism: Carystus phorcus; assembly: GCA_018248895.1. Classification (NCBI taxonomy): domain Eukaryota; kingdom Metazoa; phylum Arthropoda; class Insecta; order Lepidoptera; family Hesperiidae; genus Carystus; species Carystus phorcus. The sequence continues at coordinate 14,036 of DWJN01000105.1, forward strand.
GAGCTTTTGTGAACGTCACACTACACGAATTATCCAAGACGCCTTTTACTCATTAATGGTAGGTTTTATTTGCTCTTATTTAATTTAGCATTTATTCAATCTGCCCCCGGCGCGATACGTGTTGTTCACCGTTCTTATTTCTCACCTTTTGTGACAGGGCTCATTGAGAGCGAGGTGTTGGGATGTGTTCCCGCGGCTCGCGGCTCGGTTTACACGTTAAACTCCGGTGCCTTTCATCGTGCACAAAACGTAATTGAATCCCACAGAATCCTACGCAGGCCGTAAGATTTAATAGGGCATTTAAACATTCGCATTGGCCATTGTGCATCGGTTTTGTATGCGATTATTCATCGCGAACCGCAGTGCAGCTAGCTTTCTACCAAAGCACCGTATGTTAGACAAAGTGCGACCGGCAACGAACCGCACTATGTGGTTTCACATTTATTAACATAAGCACTAACTACCACTCCAACAAATATGCGGAAACAAAAATTCAGGTTAACATTAAAAAAATTACATTCTTACATAAATATTCACAGTTTCCTTACATAGCCTTGAAGAATTAAATTAAACTGAAACGAACCTTAACCTGGCTTCCCGACACGGTTGCAGTCTTATAAATTCTACTGAACTTCCTTACAGGTATGTTATTGAAAACGTATAGGAGTGTTAGAATCAGAATCGCCGGTTAAACAAGATCCGCCGATTCTACCAAAGGCCCCTTATCATCTGCATCAGCGAGAAGCACTTATCAAAGAATGGGAGGTCTTGTATAAATGGGCACGTCAGACAGCTCGTAAAATTGAAAATGGATCATCGTAAATCGGTGATATTGAGCGGAGTTGCAAATTGTTGCGCGTACGCGGGCGTGTATTCGCTTTCTTCACTGCCTCGCTTCTCTTATTTTATTTGATTCTCCTGAATTGTATTCAGTACCACAATGAAAAGTTACAAACTCACATCAATTCTATTTATTATCTTTTATGTTAAATTTATTATCTTTTGCCACTGTATTGATAATTTGAATTTTATTAACGCGGGCATGATTTGATAATGGTTAGCGTAAAACAGCTAAACTTCAATTAATAGAAAGTTGACTCTTTCATTAGAATTATTGAATAACAAACAATACTACATTTAACGGTCGCTTTTAACGTGACATTTTCATATAATGAGCTTATAGTGGGCGGCTTATAAATTAATTAGTCGTAAAAGATCAATATCTGGCAGCGATGTGACACGCAGTATATCCATAGCTCCAGAGTATATAAATCTTGAGTTAGAATTGGAGGGACGGTACATCACCTATAAAAACGCAATATCATACATCGATCAGGTAGTACACGCGGTCAACAATAGCCAGTCCATTGTGGACTGTTATCTAATCGTAATGAATATAAATTTTCAGATGACATTTACGATCGGTGCGCGCCGTGATACCGCATCTATATAAGCGTGTTAGATAGATGTTTTAATGCACGCACACACCGTTCAGATCAACAATAAAATACTACGCTGTACCGCGAGTATATCAATTTGTAACATCGCCGGTGTAAAATATACAGTTTATCTTTCCATTTATCAACAAATATTGTTACTCGGTACATTGAACGAGAATAAACTCAAGAAGTAACATGGCGCTATCTACCGAAGTTATTACAAGTTACAACGCGCACAGTTTAGAATGGTAGTGCTGCATATCAATACATTATTATAACAATCAATTTTTACACATTATCAGGTAAGTATCCTAAAACAATTTGGGTCAAGCGATTATATTTTGGTATAAGCTTAATCTAATCCTTTCCAAGTTTAATTACATTAAAACCTTTTCTTACCAACAATTTCATTAGGGATCTGTTTAGGAAGTTGCCTTTGGCCTAGATAAACAAAAAAAAACTGGCACTGACTTTCTAAAGAATTTCCTGTATCAAATTATTTTATTCTTTTTGAAGACAGCTTTATATTTTTGTTGCAAAAAAAAATATTTCTTCCTTTTTAGTGGTTACTTCAATTATTTAGAAATGTTGTTACATTATTAAATAGTACATACAAAGCATACACAAGCGATTAACGCACAAGACATCCGCCAATTTTTTTAAAGAGTTCCGTTGTCTGACTGAGAAACTAATGTTCAAATCTTCACCAGATGGGACTAGTCCGGGAGCTAACATACCGTTTTATACACTTTAATTTGTGAAAACTCAAGGTTCTCGAAGTAAATTAAATACTCATTTTTAAGGATAACTCACAAACTACTCGTCGAATCGCGTTCAATCTTTAATAATTAATTCAATTTAATTTTTAATTATATATTTTATTTATAATTACCATCAGGTAGGATAATATTTAAGCATTAACTTATAATATGTAAAAAATGGGATAACACGACAATTACCTGCTTTCTAATATTAAAAGGATTATCAAAATCGGTAAATACAGTAAAATGTAATCGGCTATCACAAAAAAAAATACAATCGCAATGAAAATCTCCTCTTTTTTGAAAAACAGACTATTTTTGTAAACCGTACGTGAATCTAAATCCGAAAAATAAGTTAAATTAACACTAAATCATATTTTTACCAAGACTTTTATTAAAACCACTCTCAAATACTATTTACATTGCTTGTTGCTTTAACGCAGTGATACTCAAAGTAGTATATACTCCAAGGAGCAACGAGGACCTAAAAGAGGGCTATCAACTCAGAAAAATGTTGTGTCCACGATATTTGTGTCTCTTTTAAGCAGGTTGACACCCAATTTTAGCTGCACATCATTAAATTACTGCCATTACTCACACACTTAGTAAAACACTTACCGCCTTATTACAAAGTAAGGTCTAAACCACGATTATCAAGTATAGGCTTATCTTTAATACTAAACTTTAAGCCAAGATTTATTTAGTTTAGTCTTTTTGTTTAGTCCACGGTCTAATAGAAGTTTAAACCGGTACTGTAGCTAGTCCACGTTTTGTAATAAGGCCGTTAAAGTTCATGAATCGTAAACTGAATAAGAACATGAATCATAAGGGCAAAATACGCCAATATTAGAAACATTGCAAAAGGTCTACGAGACCCCATACTTTAGAGAGCACTGCTATAAAGTATATTACTAAAATTGTTGACCTAAGTATTTATACTTATATTATAGTCACAATTATATGTGATTAGATTAATCATTAGATTAAGATAAATTAATTAACATTTTTCCGTTCACAACTTCCATAGAAGAGACAATTATCTGTCCTCAAGACAAAAATTAACCATCAATGGTTAATCAAAATAGCAGTCAACACTTTGTATCTCAAACCTATATCGTAATAATAAAATTAATACGACATAATAGCTTACTTATCGGATTTCTCAAACACGAAAATATAGGTTTCCAATTAATTACACGGATTTATCTAAAGTGGATATCGATGTGTATAATTCATCACATCTAAACACTGTTACATCACGAGTCTCCAAGCTAATCCGTAAAATAGTTTCCGGCGAACAGGTTTCGTTGAACATTTTTTATCTCGAATGTCAGATGATTTCCCCATTTTTGCCACCTAATTTTAATGACTTCGTTTATAGATTTCGATGAATAAATTTTAGTACAATAATCTAAACATATTTGAAAGAGAAAAAAGTATCAACCCACTTTTTCTGCAATTTCATTTTAACCGTTCGTATTAGGTATTATCGAATGTATATGGTATTCGAGAACTTTCTAACATTGTATAAAATTAAACGACATTTTTGAACATATCCTCCGTCAAGCTACACTCATACCAAAGCACACACTGTATCTCGATCGAGTACCGTAAGAGTATATTTATAATGATGTGGACAAAAGCGTTTCGTAATAGAACTACGAGAGCTGTGCGGAGTGAAAAGAAGTGGAACAGCAATTGCGATATCCTTATAATATCCTTACCGCTAAAAATACAGTCTGGCAACATCTGGGCGTTGGGAGCTTTTGTAAACTTTTAACATAACCGTTTCGCTTGGTGGCTACTTCGGCATGAATAGGCCGTTATAGCTACTAGGACGGGACGGAGCGGTTGAATTATTTATCACAATGACATTGTCTGACATATAATTTGCCATGTTCGCGGCGGCCCGCCATTATGTTCTTCGGCGATTCATTCGATTTAATGAGCGCGGCTACCGGCTATTCTCACACCATCTCAAGCGCGAGTCACTACGTATGTATGCGTATTAGAATAGCGATTAATTTCTTGTTGGAAACGTGTGTTAGATAACAGAGAGTATAAACTTATTACATTGTGAATAGGGCTCGTAAATAACAATTACGCTGGCAAGCTACAAAACGCAAACAAATATTCGAAATAAAAAATAAAGACTATTGAATTTATTTACAGGTTTACGACATCAATAAATCACCTGTACTCAATACAATTTAGAACAAAAGGAACGCGCTAAACAGCCAGCTTTCTATCTTTAATTAACAAAGTAATATACCTATTTGAATCAGCTATATGAAAAAGTTAACAAAACTTCAGCATTCACTGGATAAAGCTATTATAACGTTTTCAACCAACGCAACACTAGCAATAAACATTTTTAAAGCCACTATGTCCATAAAGTTCTAGCAGATTAACAAATTAGCGAACAGTGAAAATTCAAAAGCCAATATAATATGTTCGGTGAAATAGTTTAAATTTCAAGATGCTTTCAAGAAATTATGTAGCGAAAAGTAAGGCATGTACCCCTTAAATGCCCATTAAATACATGAGACTATTTATTATACATTTTGAAAATGCCTACTTGATAATAGAATTTCGGACATTACAATTATGTATGAAACCTGTCAATATGGGACGACAATTAACGATTATTAAAAGTATTTAGGATTCTCTATTAATAAGCTTTTTTTATTGCCCAGTATTAACGATACATATCAAAATAGTTTACAAGTTTATCAAGATTGTTAACTTTACAAGAGTGGTCCCTGCCACATCGACATTCATTCAGAGTCATAAAACAACACTAATTTTGTATCATATTAAATCAATGCCAACAAGATGGTCTGAAGATATGTATAACAAAATTCAAATGGAAAGGAAACATTAAAATGCAAATGTAACAATAGTAAATCAAACCGCAGCTATTCTTAATATAGACAATCTATCTATTTGACCACATAACATAAATAATGCTGTAAATTTAAAAACGGGATGTTAACTTCATCTCTAAAATATTATATATATGAAATATCGATTTATGGCACGCAACATCGAAATAATATATAGACCTTTTTACTCTGTAATTGTTGTCAAACCTGGAATAATTTTTTGACTCTACGATTAATATCACATTAAAACATACCTTTGAAGATCCAATGAAGAACTGGCTTTTCTAATTCATTGCCACCATGATCGATACGTCGTATACCTTCTAAGAATCATATATTACACAAGCAACATACATATATAGATATTTCGTATTCGCCTCAAAGGACCAAATTTTTATACGAATTACACAAAACAAAAATAACTTTTACTCTAAAGAAACCGTAAAAAATATGACATACTGCTAGTATCATACTAGCTAGGTCAGATAGCAACTGTCTTACGTTGCCATGTGCCTCGCTTTTGTTAATTGGCTCACGTTAATTTTATTAATATATAATTCCATATAGTAAGTAAATAATGTTCCAAATTCAAAAAATGTTTCGAATATTTTAATATTCAGAGCCTAATGCGTGATATATTCCGTATATTTTCCATCAGCACTAATTGCTTGTCTCAGCCATGATTAAATTATTTGTCAGATTCATGAAAGGATGTTTAATGTTGAGAATGTTACCGTCTTCGACATTCCCATCGACTCACGCATTAATTGGACAACAAAAAATTAACTGACGATCAAGCGACATGATAAATTGCTGTTAAAATAGTGAACTATGACACACGTTAGGATTCTTCTTGACACGTGTTTATAACATGCCAAACCGCTCTCGTCTCGAGGCGCGCTACAAAAAGTGACGTCTCATTGATGTATTGAGTAAAAAGAACTCTCCTGCACCGTTAACTAGTTAACAAAACGACGGACGATTATTCATCTTGGCTGCATTTATCTTAAACAATCCCCCTCGCCCGAGTTCGTTCGCATATAATTTAGTTTATGTGAACTTGTAAAACACCTTGAATGGGAACATAAATATGTACGTTGCTTACTAGCACAATGTCATATCGAACTCATTGTCTGCTAAATTGAAAAATACCCATTCTAAAATGCTGAAATGGAGTTAACTATATTTCTTTTTTAGTATCTACGTATTCTATGATATACGACGTAAAAAATTTCGTAGCGCATTTATATTGATACTTACCACATTAATGTAACGAATCGTAACTAGAAATAGGCTTTAATTTTTAAGAGATAATTATCAAAAGACTTTTGTAACGCGATGGCCACGCTTCGTATAAATTGCTATTTAGATAACTTATCGGACAGTTTGACCCCAAAATTCGGAAAGCAAGAAGTCGTGGATTAGCATTCAGCGATGCTATTTGCATGCAAATCACCACTGAACATCCAAATATAGTGAGCAATATTCAATACATTTAAATACAAAAACCGCATAATTTTATAGCTTTTGTTTGATTATAATAATTAAAAATCATAAATTTTATCACTACCTTTCATCTCATCATCTAGACATTTGCAAGTTATTTATATAGGCATAAATCAGGCATGAAATGGGCATTCTTTGAGTGTGTGAGTGAGTAGGTATTACAAACGTAGAGGCACAAGGTATAAGTGTTAGTCGTGAGAGGCAATGTCGAGGAAAAAAAGGGATGACAAAATTTACTGCATACCAGCCATCGGCACTATTAAGCCAATCCTCTAGCCAATAACGTAGACACTTGACGTATGTCTTTCCATTAGGTACGCGCGCAAGAAATACATCACGGCGAGTCTTAATCAAAGCCGGGATTAATAAGTGGACAAAGGGGAGGAACGCACGATATTAGGAAGGTAGTGGACACAAACCGAAAATTAAATTGGCACAAAGCAATTATATTGTAGCACGTTGAATTATAGCATCACTTTATAGATCTTAAAATGGCTCTAGAGATTACAGATTTTATAAAAAATTGTCTGAACGTGTTCTTGAACTCCAATAACGGTTATTAGAACCATATCACAAAAGCTTTCGTGTGTAAATAAAAACGCATTTGTTTCCTACTTTACAAATTTAAAAAAAATATATTCTGGTGTATTATACAGATAGTTGCATAGTAAATTGTTAAAAAACTTTTTATATTAAATTGACAAAATTTTATAAGTGAACGACGAGTTCCTGCGACGAAGCACCTAGCATAATTGATTTATTACGGTACCGCAACTTGGTAAAAATTTGAAACTTTTCTAATAGCGAGGCAGATGAGACCCACAGAAGGGTTAATTAAAACGAATGGACGGTCATCCGCGAACAGAATGTCGAAGTTTAGCGGATCACCAATTTCAATGCTTTAATATTATTACAAACTCCGCTCCGCGTTTCTTTAATTAAAATTAACGACGCAAAACTCTGACAGTCAAACGAATTATTAGTACAGAAGAAAACTTTTAATTAGTTCGCCTCCTTCCAACGATACTTTTGTGCATTTACTTGTCCGAAGTAATTTAAATTAATTTGGATTATTTCACATGGATACAGCTTTATAGGACGCCATAACTACAATGACATTTCGTTTACAACAAATTGGTCCTAGATAGTTGGTCGAGCTCACAATCCTACTACCATTATTTCGATTTGTTACACATACCTCCAAGAAAGAACATAAAAATAATAAGAAATATTAGTTATCTAATTTTCATAAAATTATGAACTAATTTTAGAAGACGCATCTTCGTAAAATTATAAATTTCACGCCAGTCTCTAAAGCCTTTGACAAACTTTGATATGATGTTGCTCTACTGCGCCTGAATGGGGTATCGTACTCGTATCAAATTAAATTATATCAAACGTAGCCGTGGAAAATATGAAATTGTGATAAATATAAAAATTCCCTTTCATATAAACATATAGTAAGGTTTAAAAATTAAGGCTTATCAACCCAATTATAAAATTAGTTAATAGATACTGGTAACTTAGTAATTAACTTGGTATAATTACTAAGTTACCAGTATCTTAGTCATATAGTGAATTAATGCTTATTTATAACCTAATCGATGAATTGATAGACGTTTCTCTGTTTTTGTACTTTGCGTATGTGATTTAATTCTAATGATTTTTTATAATCTTCGCGACGAAAATGAACGATATAAAGTAATAAGTTAACACAACCGTAACGCGTTGATACTAGGGTCCATTTTTGCCACTCAAGAGGGATGTCGATGTTACACCCGACGGTGGCAAAAGTGAACTGAGTTCCCTTTTAATTTGAGCACTCCGTACCTCGGCGCCTACGCGCATCGACGTAAACAAATCGTAAGGTGAGATCAATGAATATTAAGCAACCTCCCAAACAATTTCCAGCACCATCCACCAAATAAAATAAATAATGCCAAAATAAACTCGGGAAAGAAACGGCTGATTGCTTCATAAATTGTAAGGCGCTCGCCGTGTGCGGACATTTTACCAGACGTTTTTGAAAAAATACATTAATAAAAATCGGCTGGCAGTATTAATTAATAAAAAAGGATTATTTATTTATTTTTTCATTTGCAGTAAAACAAAGGCAAATAAGCCTTTTTCTAAATTTTTTTACTAAAAGTATCGTAATGGTTAAGATTTGATTAACAATGCTTAGGAATAATATTACGTTAAAATTGCAAGTTTTTATCAAGCCAAGATGAACGATAACTAGCAACTTCGATCAAAAGTTCCGCTCGGCCGTCACATGGCAGATACTGGTGCGATGGCAGCGCTTATTAGTAATAGAGGCAAACTTATACTATTCTACACTACACGATTTTTATATATATTTCGGCGTAATCGATTTTAATAACATAAGCACCATAATATAAACGAAACCGACATTTAAGTGTTAAGTATCAGTGTTATAAAGAAATCACAACAATGATGAAACGAATTAAAAACGATGAGTTACAAAAGGACAAATATATAATACCATATGATTATTATAGTATATTGGTTGATATTGCCTCAATCGCGTTTCTAAATAATTATCCAAATGGATGACTCAAACACCCAGTGGTCCCGATGTACGTTTCAGTGAACGGATTACCGTTAACAAAACGTACATCTAACTTGACAAATTGCTTACGCTCCTAATATCCAGACACCTCGACATCTTAGAGATGGAAGCGGGTATCGTGGCTTGCATCTATGCTGTGTTTAGATTCCGAGATAACTTGATCAAGTCGATGTGAGAAACCGTAGCGCGCTCGCCGCCGCGCCGCCTCGCCGTCAGTGTTGTTATCGACTAGTGAAATAGCTTTTACTTTAATCATTTTACGACACGTATACTCGGTGTCGTGAAATGGAATTATTTATTAAATTCAATACCAATAAATCATAACGTTATCGAGTGTGGCATTTCACGATCTATGTAATAACGTGCTTACAGTTCGATTGCAGATGTAAACTTGTTCAGTGCGTTATGGAAGTGGAGTTTGATGTTAATTTATTTTTAACGAGCGCGTTCATGTTCATACCGCTATTGGAAGAAACTAGTTCAACAGTTGATACTCGTAGATGTTTATGCATGTACATCCAAATGTAGATACTCGTCTATACGTCGAATCGCCATGTCTGTCACACATCAATATGGGAAGCATAATCAATATGTTAATATCAGAGATAAGAAATTTAGATTCCTACACATAAAACATACAGACGCCGACATCGAACAGGAGTAGCCAGCATTCTTGGGAGATACGATCATAAATAAGATTGTGTTCCGACCGAGCGGGGACCGTCTGATGGCTTTTTACCACTACCGAGTTTCTATTATGCAAATAAAACCATTTAAAGCCCGGAGTTAATTCAATTTAACCAATTGTTACAATAATTTATTGATAATATTATACTATAGTTTAAGTATCGAAGCGTTGAATATATTTTAAGCTCGTTAAGTTTAGTAAACTTGCCTATATTTAAAGATTTTATTAATAAAATCAGTTATCAACAGACCATTACTTTTACATTACATGGATGCACTAAGGGATACTTTTGTGAAATATTAATAATTAAAAACTTAACAACAACGCCGTAAAATCGTGATTGGCTCCAAGTGAAAACTCGTTACGGCGATCGTAAAAGTCGACAATAATTAGGCGGGCACAACCGCGAGCACCGATATGAGCTGATTACGAAAGAAATACAGTCGTAGCGCGTTGATTTATGTCCGCTGCCCTGGGTTTCATCGCCTTCCTCCACGAATAACTACGACGAACGCATACACATGTACGTAATGTAGGCTTAATGAAAAGAAATTCTCAACATTAGTCTTCCACGCTCGACAGTTAAAACGTTCACATTATTGCGAACAAGTGTGTAGGTATTATGTAAATTTGATATTATTGTGACAACGGCAAAGGCCAATATATTTATGGCGTACAATGATTGTGATTTAAATTAACCAGATAATACAATCATAGGCTATTAGTAATTAACTTTGACCACCACGGCACACGATGTGCGACCACTCCGCACCTGCATCAACGAACCACAAATTATGGCCAATTATAATCATACAAAATATGAATGCACGAGTATTAATAAGTCTAATTAAAGAAAATAGCTACATTTGACAGTTATCATAAATTTAAGTATAAATATAAACGATACTATTAGTATGTGAGCAATTATTATATACAATTTGATTGTGAGTTAAGTGTCACTTCAATAATAATAAAGTTTATTTTATTCCTTTCAAATTTAAAGCAACTTGATTCAGGTTTTTAAAAATTTGAGCTGCATATGATACCGAACGCCAGGACATTCGTTAGCATAATATATTTTACATTTGACATAAATCGTATTAGTGAACTTATTTACAGACTTAGGTTAAGTTCTTCAGATCCATTAATTTTAGATTTGTTTTATAAGCATTTAAGTTTTTCCTGTAAAAACTACTATTACAAAATAGAGTAATAATAATTATAATCTTTGCTATTACTATATAAATTTTAACAATAAATATCAACTTAATATCATAAATCATTGCATATTATTCGATTGAAACAAATCATGTTTTGAGATGACATATTGGGACCTACTGTGAAACTGGCATATAGGAACAATAAATTATAGATCAGAAGTTGTAATTAATAACATATCCGTAACATAAGCACTACTTTTTATATAGCTATACGGATAATGAAGAAATATCAGGTGCAAAGTTTTCTTAGAACGTACTTGTTAGGCGCGGTTCAAATTAGAATGCGATAAATCCGAGCTGCAAGCGGTTTCAAAGCTCTAATATGATAAACGATTCGTTCAAGAGTGCAATTACGATCGGTTGTAATACGAACGAAGGCTTTCAACCAGCACAGCCATAAAATCTAGAACCATTAACTGCCCACAATTCAGCACACATGTTAACACGTTTTCACTGATAGATTGGGTTATGTCATTATGAACATATACTAGACATTTCAACTACTGTATCAATCTATACTAGGTACTTTATTATACATTAAACGCAATTTATAGTGGTAAAATTTAGCAATACATAAATTCATACAATATAGCATTTTTCTAGTTTGAAGGACTGACAAAATAGTGGACGGATTGCCTAGGGGGAAGTGGTCAACAGGGACTATGGACATATGCAACACCGTTCAATGCAAGAGTCGCCACTGCATTTTTAGCCCAGAAAGACAATTTTTCAAGTATAACTACGACAAACGCAATAAAAAATCAAAAAAGACAAACTAACATAACATTAATCATCTAATCTGGCTTATTTAAATATATATTTTAAATTGTGTTAAGTATTAAGCATTTTTAAAAGATTAGAAGAATGTAAAAAATTCGTAAAATTTGATGTTCGATATTAAATATCTTGTTAAGTACATGAAACTTGAACGCTTGAATATTTGCATACTTAATGAATAGCCCTGCTCATCACTTCAAATTAGTAACGCCGACGAAAATAAAAATAAAACAATTTCAAGCTTAACCGGTAGAAAACCTTTCGATCCAATGATTTATTTATCAATATACTACGTTTTGCAATTAAATGGTCTTCAGAAATGTAAAAAATCTTTGTATTCTAAAAGCAGAAACACTCAAAACACAAACGACACCGGCAATCAACTCAGAACTTACCGAAAAAATATTTTCATAATAAAAAAATGCTTCACTGACCATAAAACAATCCGATAGATCAAAAAGGTGTAACATTCTAAATATAACCACTCGTTATCATAACGGCATTAAATGAGATTGAGAACACATTTTGCACTATAGTAAAAGACGTTTTGTTTTTCGTTTTTAATGATTACCTACTAACGTCAATATTGTTAACCAAACATACATATGTATGTTTAAAGTTACTGTTTCAGTAGTAAGGAAAATCTTATATGCTTGCGTGCAATATTCTAAACCGCCACTTATTATCAGGTGGGATTTGAGTCAAGATTAAAATTAATTTATGTAAAACTAAAAAAATGTTCGTTCGTTTCTTAACTTATTTATGTAAATTAAATTAAAATTTCTTTGAATTTACAATTAATAACAGAGCTTAATTTTCCCTGAATTAAATGAACTACTTCATACGTAGCTTAGAACTGTTTTCCTTTATGGACTTCACTGTCATTGTGCATACCTGCCTTCAACCCATTAATGGCGCCTACAGGGCACGGGTCTCTCCTCATCACTGAGGAGGCCTATAGTATATGAGCGGCCTGAGCAGATTGTCGGAGGGATTATTGGCTAACCCAAGTGTTGAAAGTTTTTATTGATTGAACAACCGGGCCCGACTTTTTAACGTGTCATCTGATGCACGGAACGCTTGAGAAATGTGTGCCACCAGCGGTCACCCTTCCAGATACCGACTGCGCTTGCAGTTGCTTAACTCGGTCGACCGCTTAGGAACGACGCGAGCCGCCGAGCTATAAGCGCCTCAATATGTACATTGTACTTACCTAAGTACCATCACTTTAAGGTGTTCTTATGTACCATAACGCATATTGAAGAAATTGTATCGAAAGTATTCAATCATAACTGCTACTTACTGACTTTTATGTCACTATGATGTGGTGTTGTCTGAATAGAATTCAGGATATTTTTTTTTTGAAGTGAAGCGAGATGTGACACGACTCCATTCTCAAAGCGTTTGTCATAAATTGGACATTCTATTATCCCGTTATATTTGTCAATCCGGGAGAGTGGCACGCGCGACCCTGGCTTCAGACCTGTTTCGCTCAATTATTAACGCGTCATCAAACACTAGTATACAAAGTAAATAAGCATGTTTACCAAACCTTGTTCGTAATAGTTCACAATAGATTTTGTTATCAAATACTTTTTAACGCTCTGTCATAACTATAACAAAAATTGTATTGGTAGTTGTTAAACACAAACACGAAATAAGTATACAATGATTACATGTTGAAACACGAGACATATTCCTATGGGGTGGCGTTGTTTAACGAACTAATAAAATAAGAATAACTTTGGTTTATAAGGTTCATCGATAACTTGAGTACGTCGCCATCCTTTGTATTTTAATATAACTATGGATAACATAAATAATATGTGTAAAAATTATTTATGAAATAACTACGATAACGTTTAACGCAAAAACATAAATAAATAAAATGCGCCATTTATACGTATTGCATATGATACTATTAAACTAATTAAACAGGTTAAAAATCGTGATGATTACATAATTATTACATTAAACTCTGCCTCATGAGAATCAAATTCTATGTGCTAACGTTGTCATTGCTAACGCTGAACTTTAATAGCATTAATAATATAAAGGCTCTACATCTTATGAGTTTTCTACAAATATAAATCTAGAACAAATTGACCGAGACAGAGCGTAAATCATGCAATCACAAAATAAAAGGCATAAAATACTGTGCATATAAATGTGTCTTACGATCTTAATTTGTCGGCTTACGTTTTTATGGTTACTGAAGAAGGGCGATGGGGACCAGTTTAAGTGGCATGCATTAAATGACTATCGCAAACGACCTACGTGGAAACACTTTACGATTCTGACTTTAGTAGCAGATCTAAGAACTGCAGATATTACGCACTTTAAACACTCAAGTGACTTAGTATCGGACTAAGACAATTAATTGATAGCATACTGTGCACATTTCTCATTCAGCATTCTTTATGTGGATCGTTAGGATTAATCAAGATGAATGATTTTATATTTAATTACGATTACAAGTACGTTACCTGTTTAAAATAATATTGGGTAACAAACACGTGAAACTAGAAACAATGAAAGTAATTTTTAATGGACTACACCACAAGTTACATTACAAAAGCCAATTTCACAACACAGGAGCAAGTTCCAAAACTTAGAAGCCACCTTAGACTAACAGGAGTGTCGTTAATTATGCAACAATTACAAATGGAACACTATATGTAAGTACTTATACCAACCGGGTGCGTGTAATCAGAGCGAATGATCAATAACGAGGCGGCACAATAAATCGACGAAACACCTATAGGAGGCGATGCCGCTACTGGTGATGCGGCAGATAATAACTAATACGGCACTAGGCACTCAATAACTAAACAACTGACGGTGAAGATAGGTTCTGAGCCTCCAGTAGCCAGGTTAATCGAGTCAGCGGTATCGGGATAGTGTCATTAAAACTTCATCACGCTCATCCGCTCAACTAACTGGACTTTGAAGTCAACGGACAGTCCGACACTATAAAATTATAAAGGCTTAGCCCTCTCACAACGGTAGGTTTTGTGCGAATAATGCCCGTAATTGTAGTATAATCATCGGAATCACTTGTGACGACTAAACCCGAATAAAGTGTATTTTAATATCACCGACCTCAAAAACAATTCACTGCGCCTCACTTGTAGAACCTTCGAAATTTTCGTTAGTTACAAATAATTCGGGCGGGACATACCGGATCCTTTTTAAGTCGTATCGTTAAAGGCGTGTGATTATTTCAGTACCTTTCTCATTATCGCTTGCATTCCAAAAATTGAGAGACAAATTGTGAATTAAAATACCAACCCTGGAATGTCAGCATTGAATTGGTAAGCGGTCAGCAAATTTTAGCTTATCACTTTAGCTTTACTTTTTATGTGTAACAATCATACATCTATTAAATACATTTTCCAGCATTCCAAATCGGAATAATTTGACTATACTGCAAGCCTTAAGTGTTTAAAATCTTCATAGTTACTTGCCTTCATTAGACTATTACTGGCTCACAGGAGCACGGGTCGTTCCTCGTTACTAAGACGGCCACAGGCATATTCCAGCATGCTGCTCCAGACATAATAATGTATATTTTAAGTTATCTATTTTATTTCTATAACGATTTGAAAACAGATAAATGAAATCATTTTAGTGTTCACGCGCCCGCATTAACATCTCAATTATTGATCGCGTGAGCAAATTTATTGCCGGACTGCTACAGAGATAATTTCACAAAGTAAAATAAATACGACAAGGCGAGCAAGCCCATAATTAAGAATTAAAGTTCTGCTCTTCCCGAAATTGTCGCGAGGAGCCGGAGGACACCCGTGATTTATAACACGCCAGTAATATTTCCAGTTAAATTGAAAATGTTACTGAGAGCTCAGCGAAGATTAATCGATAAGCGATCGGGGTAAGTTCACCTCCATAAATTATAACGATCCACTGATCTGCCACGCATATGTAAGGAGCAAAGTGGCTTCAAAATAATCTTAAGTTTATACGTTTCGGGTTACGTAGAGCATAAGGTTTTTCCAAATATTTCGGTAGCAGGTGTCATTAAAAAAGTGTAACTGTGCTACAAGGAGGTCGAAGCCAAAGCGAAGCGCTCGACAAGTTCAGAGGACAAAAAAGCGCGTAGTGTGGTGGCGGCGAGCTAAACGGGGTGCAGTTTTTGTTGAGGCCCTGTCAAAGCTCAGTGTCGCGCGGCGCGTCGACCACTCAACTGCGGCTTCCTCTAATTGGACGTCTACCTGTTGCGTCGCCTTGGCTTTTTCAATTCCCCGGCGAATACGCTTGGTGATGAGCTCTCTACGTGAACAGTTTCGTAATATCTCTGGATGATCTTCCTTTGTTCTTGTGCTGTTCCTTAATGACACGCCTGATGCTTTTATTAGACGAAGTCAGTATTTAGCCAGAAAATGTTTTAATAAACTAAATAACAGTGGATTACCATTAATTTGTGTAAAATTATGAAAGAAGGAAGAAATGAAAGTAATAAGACCTAATAGTTAATAGGATGAATTGCCTGTTATCCCCGACAGTACCTGAAAAACATGAAAAAACGGAATTTAAATTGAGATTCAAGCCACCAAACAAAAAATACTTCTGATCAATAAACTTCTAAGACATTAATATCAAAAATAAAGAAAGATTATATTTTCATGAATAAGCCGAGCATTAAAGGTTTGCATTCATTTTTTTTAGTATTTTTTAAATTTAAGAGCGCTACGCCGCAAATACTGAATACAAGTACAAATTTTCCTTTGTACACGTTTTTTAAAAGAAAATTCGATAAAAATTATGGCGGTGTTTCAATACGAAAACATGATAGTTCACAAGTGTATTGGAAAAATACCCATATGAATAAATGATTTTCAATTTGAATTTAGACAAATTCATGAAATCGTTTCAAATGCGTATTAGTTGAATCATCAACCATGTCCAGCTGTCTGTCAACCACTTCCGTCTGTTCCGCTAAACAAAAGCGCGCGAAGCGTACTTTCTGGGACTGCGGCTATACTTCTCGAATGAAGCGTATCGAAGACGCGCGATCAAGTGCACGACGCTCCAATGCGTACGGCAATTCTCCACGCGCGCCTCCGTCCAACCGTTCGGCCGACGGAAACGCAATGACAACAGAACAAAAACTCACTTACATTTCATTCATCGTTTTTTCCCATCGATACTTGACCGCACCAACAGGTTTTCGACGTCTATTACTGGCGTCATTGGATTAGAGTAATTCCAATTTCATAATGCCACTTGCCCAACCGCCTGAGCGGCAGAATTTGAGACTTGAGAGTGACAAGCACTCATTTCTTAATGTAGTTAAGGGAGCCGTTTATCAATAAAGTTACTGATATCTAAGGAAAATCTTCATACTTATGACACTGGAAATATTTTTTTTTGAGATTACTCTTTATAGGGCCTTACAGTTTATTACACTATTACTGGATGCTACATGGTTCCCATTAAAAACGCCACATAGAAAAACACCATAACTAAATTTAAAAAATCGTAACGCAATACTGATATCAGATCATGTGAAAAGCCAAGCCCAAACTAAAATTACACATACATATGTATATGTTTTTGGTAATTTCTTCCTTATATATTTTAAGTTAGCTACACATTTTATGACAAGTATTCTAACTTATCGCTATTCAATATCGTTTTGTATCTTAAATTTCAAATCACACCGCTAACGGATAAATTTTCAAGAAGAACGGAAATATGTTGCAGCTACGGTAGGTTAAAGGAAATACGTAAACCAGAAGCCACGAGAGAACCGCCAAATCTCCACACTATTACATTCCTTTTACGTGTAAACCTGTGTTCCGCTTGACGTACATATTTGTATCTAACCTTCATGTTTATTAAAAACTTTTTTTGCTCTATTGTTCCTTTTAACAAATAAGTATATTCCTAGATTTTCATTTATCATTTGATATTTACATCCCAAGGTTCACCAATAAATTTTACTTTTAATGAAATAATAAGGTTTGATCGATAAGATTGCAATTGTTCATAACTAAAATGTTCATGTGATATACTTTTCGCCTTAAATGTTATATTATATCAATTCTACCTACTGCTAGGGTACGTCCTATCGGTTAGTCGACATTGGACATATTCTATACTAGATGAACCAGCAAACTTCGTTTTGCCATATAAAATTATTATTTAAGAAATATTTTTATAACCATAGAAATGGTTATAGTGTGTTAACCTTAAAAGCTAGACATATGCTATCGCGGACTTTTAT
>DWJN01000106.1:0-32099 GCA_018248895.1 Carystus phorcus
CGTTGGTGACACCCCTGGTGTTGCTAATGTCCATGGGCGACGGTGATCACTTACCATCAGGTGACCCGTCTGCTCGTATGCCGGCTTACGGCATAAAAAAAAAGTTCTGACTTGTATCAGCGCAGAAATGAAATACATATTTACTTTAAAAATCGATACCCACATAAGTGGCCGACAGCTTCAAGACTAATAGTACCTAATCCATCCTCAACAATTATTCTCGTATCTTTACGTGTGCAGAACGTCTTATCAAAACATTTAAGGCGGTCCGCAGATACTAATGTGTCTATGTAAGAGCCACTTGACTAAAGAGCTTCGCAATAATTACTGGCGTCCCTCTGTGGCTCGTTACACGAATAGATGAAGCCTCGTCAAATTAATGAAACGCATACGAGGGAGTGAAGGAACCGAGGAAGAGATTAGGACGATTAAGATTAGGAATCGTAGCATCTCTGAGGAGCATTTTCTGGAGTTTTGTTACAACGTTGAAGAATTAAACCTCAGTAATGATAAACTCGTTAATTAATATACTTTTGTAAGTTGGCACCATAATATTATATCTATTGGTTAAGAGTAAGAAAAATTAAGTTTCTTTAACGTAAAACTTAGTAAAGAACTTTACGTACTAGTTTTTGTTTTATTTTCCCATTAAAATTGACAAGGGAGCCAGTGACTACATTAGTAATATCAAAGGTATCACTGATGCATTGTTAGCCAATAAAGAAGCAGAGGATCCATGGTATTTCTAATGGCTGACGAGTAAAATGCAAGAAATATTTTTTAATTTATTCGAAGAAAATTTTCGAATTGTTTCTGAAAATGTTCTATCTCATACCCCTAATTTCCTTTGAACGTGAAGGCTTAGTATGCTCCATTAACAAAACAATCGTAGACCTACATCAAAGAGTTTCGACAGTATTCACATTGAACTGCAAATCGAAATATGGATATTCATTTCTATTTCTGCTTTGTGAAATAGCTTATTCTACATAATAATTTTCTATTTCAACGTGTATTAAATAAAAATGTCAAATCACACTTCACATCTAATACTAAAAGCCACTGCGCAGCCAATATAACTAGATCTTCCCCACGTCCTCCTGCCAGTCATCAGTGGGCGACACGGGGGTAGCGGAAACTTCTGCAGGTATCACAGTGAAATGGTCTTCGTGGTGTATGAAGCTTAGTACATATAGTAACTGCAATGCAGAGAAGCACTCTTGTGTTTAGTTGAAATGTTTTATGCTTCGTATTATTCAGTAACATGATCTTTCGAACGTTTTAAAATTATGTCCGGGGAAGTTTGTCATATTTATTATAAGTATGTCTGTTTCACAAGTTTCAATATATGAATTTAAACTTGAATCATCGTAAGTCAGGCACATTTTTATAAATATGTGACAAAGTAAATAGCCCCGCTGACTGCAAAGGAATAGGTATGGAGTGCTAATGCAAGAATATTTTTTTATTTTTCTATTATTTTCTTATTTCATACTGCGGCTGTAGGCGCTAATTTAGAGATTAAATTTGTCTCAGTCAAAAGCTCCGCAGCCGCTACAAGTTGAGGACTACACAAAGTTTAACAAATTAAAGGCGTACGACTTGACATTTCTACATACACTTTGGTAATCAACGTACCAAAAATCGAGATCAAGTACTTACCAGTACCCCGCTTTGATGTGTCAAGTATGAAATTTCTCTTGACATAAAACGAACATATTCACGAACATAGTTGTCTAGTTGAGCTCTTGGAAAGCTTGAAGCCTTATTATCTTTGAATATCGTAACATTAGGTTGCGAGCGAGATTTTACGCCTTGGCACCAGTTGTTTATTTTATTTCTTCAAAAGTAAATAATCATGTTATTTTCCTTATTCTGATTTTGCTTGCAATAGACAATTGTTGCTAATGTCCCTGGGCGACGATGATCACTTACCATCAGGTAACCCGTCTGCTCGTTTGCCTGCTTACGGCATAAAAAAAAATAGTTCAATTGAATTATCGAATTTGTTAACTTTTTTCTAATCTAATAATTGCGTAATCCATATTAGCATTTTTTAAAATTGGACAAGTTAATTCGAATTTACGTGTATTTACAGGAGTTGGCGTGTGTGTGAAGAAAATTTAAGCTGGACACAATACAAGCGAAACGATGTAATTTAGTGATGATGTGTCTGTAATTGGCTTCAACCAGATTTAAACTGTATTAGAATTTAAGATTGTTTAAAGGTTGGATGAGAAGTTTGGTCTACAAAAAAGACATTGTTGAAGAGACGTATAGAGACAAAATCTTAACGGGAAGACCTCAGTATAAACGGTGTGACCTGCCATTGGACATTGAGTAATTATTTAAATACGACTACTATTCAAGCAGAAAACGGTGACGTCAATCCTAAGAATCCTAAGAGTCTGGAACAAATAGGATGTAAAACTATTGGTTTTATATCATAATTATCCAGTATTCTCGTGGTACCAGTACATGCGAGACCTATAAAGGTTCCATCGTCCTTGAACATTAAATAAATACGTTCATATTTGCTCACGCTCCGAGCTCATTTCAGATCATGTGTACGACATATTTTGATCCGCTTTCGGCCGAAAAATTTGCCCCATATAGTTACCCATAAAAATAACTCGTGGAGCAAATAGACGCACCCGTGATATCACCGTTCATATAAAGGTAAGTTTATTTATTCATCAAATATAGACAAATGATAGGATGCCGTGGTGAAGGAAAAGTGTTTATCTGACGAATTATCATTAATTTGGACATGGCATGTAAATTTTAATGTAATTCCTATTATTTCTGTATGATATAAATAATGAGAATGATACCCATTATTCTTTACCCATATTGTGGGTTGAATGTAGAATGACGTCATATAACCATACATTGTCATCCAAACTAAACGTGTATACAAAATTTCAGCGCAATCGGTTGAAGGTATTTGGTTCAAAATTGAGTTACAATATTCCACAGGAACAAACATACATATAATGCAAGTTAAATAGTAGCTTTACAATAATAAGTCAATTTTCAATATTCACTCAGACCTTCTTTCTAAAACCATCTGTCAAATGTTTTAAATGTATTTAAAGCCGGTAATTCATCATAGATGACTTTACCAATGTCTGTGGACGAAGGTTACCGTTTACTATCAAGTTTTCTTAATCTTTATCACTCAGCGCAAAAAGTTCAGGTAAATCCATTTTTGATTTCTGTATGAAAAACATGGTTGTAAGGGCAAAGCGGCGGACGGCACCCATTCGTTTGATCAAAATACGTTTGTGTTCTCAAATACTTCATGCTTTTTGCTCCTAAGAAATAACGATTTGGTTATATAAATACAGACTTGATTTTCATTGTTCACGAAAATTTTACGATCTGCAAATTTCGATGAAAATTTTTCATACACCGATATTTCCTAACAAGTTACCCCAATAGGTTTGTTCTAATCTAGTGACTCAATAACCGTAAATCCCTGAGGCCTCTTTGCGTCAGCCATGTGTTATAACCGGATACTCATATTGTGAAAATACCTTACAAAGTTTGTTAGGAACTAACTGCCAGAAATAAATGTAGTTGTTTTATCTCGTATCATCCAGAAATCTATATTCTACAAATCTTAATTCTAAAATTAGGAATATTAACGATCAACAAATTGCTGTATCAGCAATGCTCCAGTCGTGCGTTCAAGCTGATACAGCAAAAATGTATCAGCTTGAACGCACGACTGGAGTTTATTTTTAACTGTTATTTTTTATTTTGTTACTTTATTTTATATTAATGAAACTAAATAAAATTACACCGTGAAATTCAATAGGCTTCCATGAAAAAACAAATCTAAAGCTTATGAAAACAAGAGCGCGTTTGGGGCAGTTTTTCGGGAGTTATCGTGACCACAATCAGGATCCGCACATACAGACTGACAGACGGTCAGATTTTTTTTCTGTTTTTTAAGTGTGTTTAAATAAAATGTCTACTAAAAATATAATAAGTGCTAAAACTTATGATTATTCTTGACATCAAATGTCACTTTAATTTCAAGAAATCACTAGTTTTTGTAAGTCGAGAATATAGCGCTACCTCACGCGCTTCGTTTGTGAGGCGCGCAATATATGGAAATTTTGTAATCACGGAAATACATAATATATTAAAATATATATTTCCGCGATTACATACGACGAGAATTGAGAGCTTGTTCCCGTGACTGCGACAGTCACACCTTGACCATCATCCATGTAATTAGATCGACATTTGAGTATACAAATACAAATATTATAAGTACCCATACACGTAATCATAGTGTATCTAATGTTTATGAATGAAATGAAACCTCTAATTGACATTTTTAAGGATAAAGGGTCGTTCACTTAAAGTCATATTTTGTCTCGACGCTCTAGCGGATTATAAAGTTACAGGCTTTAACGTTTGTGCCAAAACATTCTCAGGTAAAATAGCTTTTTGTGCCGTTTAGTTAATACGTCCATGTTAAGGTTAAAATAAAGTAATTTGTTAAAAAATCGACCCGCCAGGTTCTACAAATGACCCGTAAAATGTGATGACATTTCAATTAAATTAACCGTGGCTCAAAATATCTTTAAATTATTATTATTTGACAAAATATTCATGTATAATAATATGATAGTGCTGTTTCCAAACCAGTAACCATATGGAATTGCTCATTTTAAATAATTTTAAATAAAACTTACGAGGATTAAATAAATTTGGATCATATAGTTATTAATGCTCATCATAATAGACGTTAAAATAAAGTTGGTGAAACTTTTGTTGCGATTTTTAAAACATTTCACATCATAAATCCTTATATAAGCGAATGAAATCAAACGCGAAAACTGAATCGTGGAAAACCGCCATGAAGCCGATTAATGCGAGTGGACTTTGCGAGTTCGTTTGACAATATAATAGGCGCTTTAGTCGGTTCAACGCTGCAGCGACGTGACAGAAATGTTCGTCCTGCACTGATGTGTCCAACTGCAAGGCCTATACAGCCATATCGACGACCCGTTCAATACCCAGTGAAAGAAAGTTCAATACCTAGTAGTAGAAATTTGTATGATGACTTTAAATTTCTGTTCTGGATCTGAGTGTCCACAGATTGCCTTCTGGGCATTTCACCTCAAGCGGACAGGAAGAAAAGCGAGGTTCTGGAATTTGTTCATATTTGGGCCAATTGTACTACTGGTGGAAAGAAATGTGTACACGGGATTTTTTTTTATATGATGTTTATTTATCGAGTTACGGGTTTCTAAAAATCAGTCTATTTAGAAAACCAAATTGTTTTGAAGTAGTATTTCGTAGTTGAAGTAGTTTTTTGAAGTGTACACATTTCTATCCACCAGTAGTACTATTGGCACTAATAAAAACATACTCCGGAACCGCACTTTATTTTCCTGTCCCCTGCATGAGTAGTTCATGGTATCCATAAATCAGCGAATTCTAGTATAAGGTCTAACGTTATATTTTAGATATGGCTAAAGTATACAATGTTCAAATCAGAGCATATATTAAGTTAGACTAATCTTGCTCGACTATAATAGTAGCGTTCCGGGGCGCTGAATCTACGGCCCATAACTGTCAATGTACTCCAAAAACCTCATATTGTTTGAGCCAAATACTTCTAAAAGCGACATTTTCAATGTTGTTAGATACTTTGCGTTCCCTCGAACAATATCACCTTTGTTGCCTTATTCGGTTGACTTCATGACTATCTGTGTCGTAAATCATACTTGGTTGACTCTATAACGTGGTTTAATAATGTTTATTATGCCATCAAATAAGAAGATTAATTAATTCTACTGACATTTCTTCAATCTAGTATTTGCCCGATACTTTACAGCTCAGGATATCTATATACCGTCACAACAATTCAGTAATCTAATCTCTACTGTTTTATTAAATATAAAAGATTATGTATTTGAGAAGTAGGATATACACATTAATAATTTCAGCGACTACATTCTAATTTATATTTTAGTCATGAAATCTAAGTTGTAAAAATGACTTAATTAATAGGATAAAAAGTTAAAATAAAACTTTAAATAGCGTACTCTCCAGTACGTAATCTCCACATTTGCAATAGCCCAGCATGGATGTGATCAGTATGTTATTTGAGCTGACAATTTAGAAAGTACAGTCAAACATGTTTTTAATTTGTTATCAGGGAATAAACAAATAATAACACAAACTTATCGAAAATACCTTGTTACTGCAGTATGTTAAGTTATAAGATGAGAAGTTATTAACATGTTCCTTTTTTTGATACTACTGTACACACTAGTATAATGTTATCCTGACAAAGATAATACGCCTCTACATTTGTCTTTAGTTGATTAGAATCGTTCTCTCGTGGTCGTTTATTCTTCGGTATAACAAAAGAAATTTTGCCTTTTATTACGGTTTCTTTAACATGCCTGAAATAACCTAACCTTTCTGTGAACCTTTTATATCGTCTCCTGATTTTATTGTCGGCTTTACAGACCGTTTTTCTTTGGAGATGACCTAGAATACCTTCCGCGTGGGTTGACCAAGCTTCACGTTGCATAATTAATATTTTTATATTTAGTTCCATTTTTTGCTTCGTTTTGCTGCATCATAAAACCCTCAGAATTGAATTTGGATGTTTGTTATGTAATTAACTAAAAAAACGAGCAGACGCGCCGCTCTCAAGACGCGAATCATTTTTGTTTGCTCATGAGACTGTTACATGCATCAAGAGACTTTGTATCAGTATCTACCGCACAACATAATGTACTAAACTTTCTTTATAACGTGATATACTAATAACAATTTATTTACTTCTTTGCCCACTCATTTTGTAACAATTTGACGGTATTTCGGAATTTAATACAAGATGTTTAAGGTTGAAATTAGTCTCCTATGACTAAGTATTTACGATTCGAAAAGATTAACATATGAAAAACATTGCAAGGACCTATCCAATATATAACTTATTTCTAACCGTTGGAATGAAAGATTCCTATTCACAATTCACTGTATCCACGTGACACACAACACACCGCCACGGGCCTGGGCGGTCCCTCCAGGGAATTCAATAATCGACACCAATAATGTATTATCGTGGCGCACAGCCATTCCAAAATCCATTAATTAGAGCGTACGGTTAGATTGTGCTTAAAATATCCTCAGAGACCTTTATTAAAAATATTTCCAAGGCCATTATAAAGTCATTAGGCAGCGGAAATTTGGAAGGCAAATGGCGTTCACTTTTTATGGATAAGTGGACATCATTGACATTTTACTCGACGTGAATTATAGATTTTTAATAGGACCGATGTAAAGATCTACTTTTTATTCTCTTCACTTTCGTGAAATTAGTATTCGGGTGTCAGATTTAGTACGTATAATATAAGTGAGTGTCGACGTTCTTGTTGAAATCATTTAACTTTTCAGTAAAATAATATTAAAAGTTGTATTGTTTTTCTTTTATAGATAGATGTATCCGATGCATAGAAACAAATAGGGTCCGCAAGGGACCTCAATTGTTTGAAACAAATTGTAATTAGTTTTGTTTATCATAACAAATTATCAGGTTAAATGAATGAAATGAATGTTATATTTTTTGAAGTACTCTCTATTTTTCCTCTCAAACCCTTCATTGCTCGGTTTGATACCGTTGTATATACCAGACAAATAGAACAGAGCCAGTCCAGGCTTCAGATTTATTCTAGGCGGTCTAGCGCTTACCGCTCAGCGGTGTCCTGGCCTATGATAACATCCAGATACATCTCTGTACCTGCTGTATGCCACTCAGGGGCCGTTACATACATCCAATCTATGGATGGCGTAGGTTAAGTAAACGTTGGATGTAACGATGGACAGAATTAATAATTTCTGTCAAATTTACTTATGTGTATAAATAAATATAATCACTAGTTTACTACTCAATAAAGTTCCTAAACTAATTGTTGTGTTTATTTTTTAGTTAATGAAATATTAAAAAAGTTATACTTAAATGAAATTGAGTTTTACTTCCTTTTGTTATTTTTATTCAAATAATTCGAGATAATTTAATTTAGATGAATTTACAACATTTAATACATTGAATTTATTATATGTATATTACTCAATTACATTCAATTACAAATGTACTATTTATTGCCAATAACATACAGTTGTTGAGTTACCTGTTTTATACAAAATCTCTCATGTGTTATTATGAACAGACTTCCATAATATTTTTTTGTTTAAATATATGAAAATTTTAAACTACACTTATTCCGTATACTTTGAGCATCAAGCTTTTAAGTTTTTATATTTTCAACAAGGTTGAAACAAGACAAGACCAAGGTTCGTATAAATTGCAATAATATTGTGCCATTTACTCGTAGAAAAGGATAAACCGGCAATTATTTTAGCAATACATGTATTACAAATTCCTATACACCTTTGTATTGCTACTTTGAGACTTAATTATGAAACTTGAACATATTAGTGATTCAACTAAAGAGCGGAGGTAGCAAATGAACGCTTGAGCAAAACTTTGATATGTTGAAAATTCGAATTGCAATATAACTCACCTTTCAGGAGTGGCAAGCGTGAGGTTGGGCGCAGGAAACGCGCCCTCCGCGGCACATATCACGTTCACTGTATCATCGTCAGTCTTGTTCTGTATGAGCCGGAAGTTTGTTTCTGGAACTGGAACAATACGAACATGTACCTATTAATAGATGTTATTACGTTTAAACTAAAGCTTCGTATTCCTGCGAGTTGTGTTACTCGTATATGATCTACGCAATTAACCCAAGTTTGTTGTTAGCGGGTGGATGCCTGCAAAATGTAACGTTTATGTAAGTAGGTCAAGCAAACGGTTGCGGCTGTTTTTTAATATAACTAGCTGATAAACGGACAGACGAGTTTTCTGAGGGTAAATGGTAAGCTTCCAGCCGTAATACAACGAATCGGTTACAAATACCCCTCAAAATTGCTACCAATATACACTGAGGCCTCGTAGAAAAGGAAACGAGAGGGCGAGAATCTAAAACTGTATATACTTAATATTATATAGTGTAAAAAAAGAAAAAAGATTTTTAACGAAGTTTGTGGTAGGGGTTAACCGGTAGAAATCATCTATGTATATACTTTTCTTTCTTTCTCCAGAGTGTTTAAAAGCGTGTGTCTATGTCTAAGTAACTAGAGTGTGTATTTAGTCAAACTTTTGACGGATGTCCTATGACAAATAAATTTTGTATATAAATCAATTTTGTGTTTTCTTTACTACTTACAAGGTACATAGGCAGCAGCCCTAACTAGCGTGATGAATAACAACTAAATTTTGTTAACATTTTATTTATTTTAAACGTGTGATCAAATAGGACTTATTTCGCGTGACCAGTTGCACCCTAATTCTCCTAAACCACTTCTATTATATTTATGTATGATTCTATAGTAGGTATGCTTGTAGTAGATATAAAGTAGATATGAATTTTTTTATTAATAATTAGTACACTGGTAGCAGTAGTCTCGACACCGGAACTATTTATATTACTTTCAGCCAGCTCTCGCCATCACGTTCCTTAATAAAGGTATTCTAATTGAAGCCTATCGTAATGTAAAAGCCAGGGCTATATCTGAGCTACTTCAAATGCACTCCATTCCAAATTCGAATTCGTATCGCGTGCTCTACACGCAAGGCATCTCATCCATTAGGCCGCTTCTACTGGAATATTGCAAGAAAGCAAACAAAGGAAACTGTTCCACTTTCGAACGGAGCTTTCTTTCAGAGTTCTTTTTTCGCGTTCACCAAGACAAAGACGAGCAGCGCTGTGCCAACACGGCCATATCGGTGAGTTGACGTGCTCTACGGTTGATGACCTGTTAACACTTCCCTTATTGGAAAACGAAGCTCCTACTTCTTACAATAAATATACATTACCGCAGAAGTTTACTTTTAAAGGTTTTGTTTGATTTCTGAAATAAGGGTTAGGAATTTTAGAACTGAGACGGAAATTTGAACTTAAGTATATTAATTCGTATAGAAAAAATCAGCAGACATAGTCTGTTCCCTGATGGACATATTTTCTAAAATAAATATGAACAACTTTGAGACCAAACCCGTTAACCACACCAAAGTAGTGAGAGTGATGAATATATGGCCACATACATAAATACGCACAGTAAAAATGCATGACCTGTGTCATATAGTTTGACATGTACAGACTATCTTCCATATTAATATGTGTCATCATAATTGTGAATTGTTGTGTTTAAAATAAATAGTATTGCTAAGTTTCAATTGCTTCTGTTTTATTCTAACAGAGGAAACATCTGCTGTCGGTAACGGTATAGCATTAGAGTGTAAAAGAAGGAAACACAAAAACAAGAGTTACTTAACGAGCATGTTACTAATTTTGTAATATTATTATTAAATTGCAACATCTGTAGATAATTTAATTCAAATTTTTAACTAAACCGTACCGCAATGATTGCGTCAATAAGAAGACACGAAGAATGTCAGCTTCGGATGATATTCACTCGATGGTGATTGTACTGTCCTTGTGGGCATTGTGCCACTATCGAGAATACGATACAACCAAACGTTAAAACATACTTTTTACTGTGTCTTAAATAAAATAATCAAGTATTAAATACTCGCTGAAATTACGTCTAGCAAGTTAAATACTGCTTCGCATAAATTCGCATGCGACTCGGCATAAATCACGTGAAATTTGCACAGGAATTATGCAAGTAGGTAGTATTTAACTAATTTAATCATAGTAAAAGCGGCGGCCTGTAAAAGCGGTGGCTTTGAAATTTGTTTAGAAAATGTATTTTATTTTATTAAACAATTTACTTAGTCATTGTTGAGGAAGCATTACACCAAAATTTTATTAGTATTTTTATTATTATTAACATTAGCTTTACAAGTTTACAAGTTAGTTTATAAGTCACTCAGTAGCCATTTAAATCAAAGTTGGCTGTCTTTGAAATATAAAAGGTAATATTTTATATATTTATGGCGTTGTTTGAATAAAATGATGAATATGAAAAAAATATCATGAACATAACAATTTGATTATTCATTAAGTAAAAACTAATTTGTATGAAACTTCTATTTTAACAATATTATATAGGGACGTCGACCATTACAACAGCTACTTACTATTCAAAACGTGATTATGTTACATAACATTATTATGTTATTGAACTGAAATGAATTATTCAGAAGTTCATATTGCATAGCAATGCTATATATATAATTATGTATGTATATATATTATAATAATGATAAATCTAATAACATATCTTCTGATGAACTGTTAGTATGTACAGAAAGCGGGGATAGAGTAAATATTGATCAATCGAACGACGAATAGGCAAAATCATGCGCCCACGTCCTCGCTACATCTAATATATGTATGTAACGATTCAATTTAGTGTGTGTTTACAATATTGACTGGGATCGAACAGCGATAATCCCTCGTTTAATTACCGGCCCGGGAAGACACTTATGTTACAGATAAGTTTGTCATCGACTCGCGGGTTTGTGTTATTTATACTTTCCGCGTCGAAGTTATTTTATTAGTTTAAAATATGCCCGTAGTTTACGTTCTCTGTCAGAAGCGATTGTAAAACATTTACCAGTGGTAACGTATCAACATTTTCGTAACAACGATTGCGGTGGCCCATTAAAACAGTCGTCACTTCATTCAACGATATTACTTTTTCCATAAAAATACGGACATAAATCTGAGAAGTGTCACAAAGTTCCGCGGAGCTGGCACCGCTTGCGTACCTGGCCGCACTTAGAGCTGGCGTCACAGAGTACCTCGAAACGACAGACACTACGATTATAACATGAAAGTACTCCTGACCTATAACCTGCCCGATGTTTTCTACACCCAGAAATTACTGTATTGCTGGGATTCACACTCCCTTCAACATGAAATTATGTTTTGTACATATGTACATGTTTTACGATTTTAATCCAGTAAAGATTGTATATAAAGATTTTATACAAAGTTGAACATTATGAAGTTCTGCGCTTTCGAAATATACAGACAGACATAATACATTTGACGACAATTGTGAGTAGATAACGTTCACGATCGTTCGCCGTCCAAAAATAGATTTCCCCCGAACCATTTAATTGACAACCATGCGGAAGCGAAGTTCCGCTCTCATCGGAAATGTATGACATTTCTCGTGGGAAGGCTTAGTGGCGTCTATATCCCTCACAAATCGCCAAATACCCAAATTATTAATGATTTCGGTTATCAACGGTGATTTTAAATGAATGGTAGGTGTAACAATATACCGCTATAACGTCAGAATTAATTACCTATTTGATTAACAAGTACTTTTACTTACTTACTTTACTTTTACTTACTTATTTACTTACTTCATTTAAATGTACCTCGAAATAAATTATGAAACTACTACTACTACTATCTGACTCCAAACCCAATAATTTATTTTGCATCAGGAGTTCTAAACATTTTGTTACTTGTATATGATAAAAAAACATTGTAAGTAACAATCTTAATGTTTAGTGTTCCATCTTTTACGTCTGCAATCTATAAGCTTGTTTTTCAGATTATATGTATCTCGGTAAATTACCGTTTGGCCGGAGACTGAACTAAGTTACAATTTCTCTAGCAATAAAGTAAATTTTCGTTTATCGAACACATCTTTCGTTGGGCCTTCATAAAATTTCTTTTCGGTCAAATCGATAACAATATAGTTGATTGGATTGTAAGCGCTCTTCCCGGTTATGATGATAAGCTGTTTGTTCTGTTGCGGGAAGCCTCACGAACTTATGACTGTTTTAGGCATAAAAAAGATGTGCGGATAGCAGATGCCGGCATGAATAAAACTGCTTATTTCCACAAAAAGCATTGCGGCTTGGCGCAAGAGGAAATCGATACGCGACAGTTGGCTTATCGGTTGTTTTTGCTTTCGCCAACTACTTAGAGACGACAGTATGCGTATAGGACACCAAGATATTTTTAGCATCAGGATTTCTGGATGCATAAGCATCCTGGAAGCCATACGTAATTTGATTGAATGGTAGTGCGGAAATATATACTTATACTTATAGAAAACATTTAATTAAAAACAACAAAAAGTGATTTTAATACCAAAATTTTATACACGACAAAACGTATCGAAGTGAAGATATTTTTGAAATTATTGTGTAATAGGTCTTTACATTACATATATATATAAAAGTTATTAAAAATAGCATTTAAAATTGAATTACTGACGAGAAAATTAATGTTACTGTTTTTCAAGTGTTTTTACTTTAATTCAAAGAAACCGTCGTTTAACGAAATATGGTGTGCCGTGTGCAAGTATCTAGCATGCTATAGATGTGTGGGTTATGTTCGAGGTACTGGTATTAGAAAAATAACATAAACAGATTTTACGTCGAATTATATTCAGAGTTGAAGAAACGACGGACGAAAGTTCATTCCTGCGTCATATGAGCGTACTCATCTTTTTATTTATTGGTTTTCCGCTGATCGCTTATAAATTAATTCCAGAAACAAAATCGCTTGGAAAGCAGGCGCCGCCAACTGTCATGTGGGAAGCTTTAAGAAGCTACTCACTTAAACATTTTGTTTTGCTTGTAGCGGCCGGCGGCGGCGGCTGGCGGCGTTTGTTTACTGTCTTTGTTAAATATTCTGTTTAATTGTCAGTCTCTGTATATTCGCGTTCAAGAAATATAATAATAGTGATCTTATACTATTCACATTATTTAGACAAACGAGTTAGTAATGAACTTTTAACTGTTTCCCAGATATCTCGAACTTAATTGATGGGATTGGATTTGATCAATTATTTCTTACGGTGACAATTGAAACAGTTACGTTTTGAGGTTTTCAAAACCCAGATTAAATATAATGGATCAATATTTAAACTGTCGAACATTGAATCGTAAGAAAATAAGTCCAATTTAACGTTTAAAAACGTTGACAGGATTATTTACTTATTAAGTAAGTGACATTAAATAGACATAAATCAGCAGCACAACCCTGTCTTCAGCCCGGGCCGCAGAACTAACAATGCCTTACTAAGTCATAATAAAATGTAAAATAGTTATGACTTTACCATATTATTTCTATTTGATACAATACAATCGTCAACTATTCCTAAAAGCGTATGGAGATGACCAATATTAACATACTCACATAATTACTAACTTCAATAAATGTGATTTTGTGATTTGGTCATTAATTATAATACTCACTAAACATTACATTTGTAAATTACTAGTAACAATATAAAATTATCATAACTGCTTAATATTCATTATTGTTAATTTAAATAAATTTATAAATTTAAAGCTTACCTAAACCAGTGTAACTTGACGGACTTTCATGATGATCCTAAATTTATCACAAACTAGCTACGCATATTAAAAAATAAAGTTTAAAAAAAGTATATATAAGAACACAATCGTTTCAATGTTGTTGATTAAGATGCTCTTGGATTTATATACGGGTACAACTAGTCCGATCGATTAGCAAATAATTAACAAATTCGTAATATGTAACTCAGCCATCATAAAGTCGGATTAATACAATTTTTGTACCCCAACCTTTTTCAGACAATTGTGAAAAAAGTTGCTAAAGAAACTGACATCTTCATCATTTCAGAGTCCATAAAGAACAAATACACAAACATATTATATATGTATAACAAATACATTCTGTTTTGTTTTGTTGTATAGTATTTTTATGCATTCGGTGGACCAATTATTCACCAAAACTATGTCAAACCTTTACGATGCTAAAACTACTGTCAGTAATGGCGTTGTTATGATCATATAGGTAACCTTTGGTTTTGCCCGTCGGTTATAAATGGTATACGAAGTATTTGCACTAAGCCAATTTGTGTAAAGGAAATGATGAATATTGTTATTCAAATACGGATTGGAAACTTACCAAATACAATCATCTGTTTCGTTCTCGAGTCCTCTTCCATAAAAGTGGATACGACGCAGGTGTAGTCGCCCGATATGTCAGTGTTCGGCTTCACTATCCGCAACGCTCTGTGCATTTTTAGGGGATCGTTGGAGACCCGGTACGTGAGGTCCACCCGGCCCCGCAGTATTCCCATGTCCTGAGGTTTCTGCGAGGCGATCCATTGGTATACGGGCCGCGCCTTGTTCTTGAAGAACCACTTGACCACCAGGCCGGACGTGTCGTTACCGATTGTGTAGTCGCAGTCTAGTATTACAGCGTCCTGTACGCCGTATTGGATTATTTCTGGTACCACTATTTTTACTATTTTCACCGCGTGAAGTTCTGGAAATAGAAAAAAAACATTTCATTATAACTTTATACATTGTTTAAAGATGTGAAGTAGATTAACAAATAAAAAAAATTACTCATTTTATGTGCTTCTCATAATAGCATTTTATGTAATCATAATTTTATTTGTATGAGTGCTTCAAGAATCTTTACCAATACTTTTTATTGTCATTTGAACTATTTATACATTCATTTATTGTAGAAAAACTTTATCAATTTTAATACTAACGACCAATGACACATGTAAAAATTAAATCAGTGGTAACGAAAGTCTTTGATAGGCACACATCGTTTGTTCCCATTTGAAATGTTGGTGAATCCTTATTACTACTTAGAAAATAACAATAATAATACATATTTCAATTATAAATTAACATAAGTACTATGGATGCCAACATTCCATTGCACTTCAACGATGTGAGATCTTATTGTCGTTACTATATAAGGTATGTGTCGTGCTTAATATGATTTGCCAAAACAAAGCGAGACAATAAAATAGTGGTTCAGGTAAACAACAAGAAGACCTGATCGACACGGCTTTAATAAAAACTTCCGCATAATGGGAAAACTCAATATTGACCGATGGATAGCGGCCTCGCGACGGCTTCCCGCTAAAAGGAATATCTAAGGTGAAAGTGAAATAGGTGTTAAGTAATTTAAGTGAGGAAAACAATTTTAATCTAAAAGATACAGCGGAACAGAAAGACTGAAGTTAAGAACTGAAGTTAAGTTGAATATTATACGTCAATTTAAAACCTCTATCTACCGTTGTTGTGATTGATTATCACGGACGGCACCATGGCGGTACGGAGATGTTTGATTCAAAACAAGTAAAAGCATTGCTTACTCGTAATAGTTACCGATACTGTAATATTTTTATAAGATAAGTTTAATTAATTAATGAAACATGAAATAAAAGAAAGACCATCCTGCCATGAAATAACATTATTAACTCATAGATATCAGTTGCCATCATAGTGATTGATTTCAATGAAAACTTTTCAGTTAAGAACATAGTGTAAAATTTTTAGTAATTATGCTTTTTTGTATACATTATGAAAATGTGATGAGAACTTTTATTTCTGAATTAAACTAAAGACGACACAGGATCAATTTAGTCTATAATAATTTATCTTTACATGCTTAAGTTATTAACATTAATAAGGAAGGTGCACGACTTGATGTTAATACATAATCGCTATGTTAATGGACAAAAGAAATAAACGACTAAATTTAAATTTGGCGTCTAGATTCCGAAGTCATACACATAAAGAAAACCTGCATTATAACACTCGTCAAATGTCGTTTAATATTTATATGTGACCACATAACAAACATCAGCTTTAGAATAGAAAAAGAAATATCCAAACCTGTACACTCAGTAAAAAGTTATGACACAATTGACGAAAACAGCACTGCAATTGAGAACCTCCTTCTTTTTTTGAAGTCAGCTAACAAATGATACAAGCGCGGCTTTAAATTATGAACTATTATTTTGTTATCTATAACTTTAACGTTGACGTTCTTAACTTTGAATCTATTTCTTATAAATATTGCTTAAATTATTATGTACGTATTACAACAACGTAAATTTATCAACGTCGAGCTCCCAATTACCATATCATATAGTGATAATTTTAATTAAATGTACACCTTTAATATTAAGTAAGTACGCACGCCTGTTGTTACATAATTTATTTCCTAGCATCCACTTCCATTCACATAATAAATTTTATTTAGGCGTCCCAATTTCAAGTCGTAAGACGTACTTCCGAAACTCTTAAAGCTTGAACAAATGCCAAACTTATCTTTCATCTAAATGGTCTTCAGTACAACTTCCGAAGTTTTATGGCTTATGCTGGAATTCTTCAACTAATCCGACGCCATCGTTATTGCAATCTGAACAATTATTAGGACAACCCGCTTTAGGGGTCGAGCAAAGTTTTTAATTTGTAACAGTGGATGTTTTAAACCAATAACAATCTATATTTTTTCGTCAATTCTAACTTTGTCATTCCTTTTAGGGTACCTTTTTTTAATTGTGTTCTTTTGTAATTATAATGTATTAATCATAAATTGTTATTACAATCGTAAACTCGGGTCATTCGGCTTCGAGTGAATATTGCCCACCAGGACCACTTCGCATTCAACAAGAAGAACAACATTAATATTTATGCAGTTCTCAGGCCGGTTGAGAGCTTATTTAAATTCATCCATAGTACTTAAAAGGCAGGCTTGCGCTAAAAATTTGAAACACACTTAAAATTTCATCAGCGTACACTTAAACGACAGAGTGGAAATAGATTTGAGTGTCGCATAACGAATTCATGGAGCGTTATTTTTGGAAGCTCTCAAAATTTTGGAGTTTAGAATGAACCATTTCGTAATCTTGCTTTGATTGGTGAAAGCAAGGAAGTACTTTTAGTTAGTCGAAAAGACGGAATGAGTTTTCATGTGAAATATCTAAGCGCGCCATATAGTAAAAAATAAATTCAATTCAAGGTACGGTGGAAACCAGAGTCTTGTATATTAGTTGCGATAGACTGTCTTTTAAATCTCACCTATTATTTTTAAATCGGTCGTCGGTTCTATGCGATCAACTGACTAATGGCTAAAGTTTCTTAAGCATTTTTGTGCTTCAGAGGGCGGGCGTTAGTCCCGGTTGTTACCGTAAAAAGCAGTCGTCAAGCCATGTCGGAAGCCTTCGGGCGGCTAAAAAACTTCAGGTTTCGGAAGGGTGCCTTATAAAGATGATAGTTTAATTGATAGTTAAAAATAGATCTCCGTTCTAAAGAAATCTTAACAATGTTGTAAGAACTCTTAAAATAATTCTTAAGATGAAATAACAGACCTCATTTCAGAAAGTATATTTCACGGCCCAATAAAGATAAAAGGAAGAATTAGAAAATGATCTTGTAATGTCGTATCCAACTTTTCAATATGACGGTGAGGCCTGGTCACATCTGCGTCATAATTCTCAACCAACGCTTGAATAATTGTCGCAGTCGCTCTACATTAACTTTTAATCTTTTAAATTCACACTGGTGTTATGGTATTATTATATTTTCATGAAGTCCGGCTGGCTGGCTAGTTACCACCCTCTTGTTAGAGGACTCATCGTGTTTCGGCTTGAGAGCTTGATAGCCAGTACCTTCCTTACTTTATTTTCTTCTTCTTTCTCTTTGGCCGACAACATGTCAGTGATGCTTTGGTATCGCTAAAGTCTTTGGGTAACGGGGACCAGTTATCATTGTACTCATCTCGTAATTTGTTGATTTGTTATATAAAAAAAAACATGATAATATTAAAAAGGTCACTTACAGCCCAATAATTCTTAAAATAAAGTAAGTTTATTATAACGTGGAGTGCCTGTTTCCAACTTTGTGACGGATAAGCAGGAATATATTTATTCGGGATAAAAAAAGAAATTAATCATTTAAAAACTTTTGTTCAATTTCTAAACTGCGAAAATAATGGAAATTATTTTCGGTACGATTGTTTCAGTTTGCAACGCGGAACATTTATAACTTCATCTTGTCAGCCCGTCCGTCAGTCCATCACTATGTCACGGCGATTTTAGTCCTAAATTATTAAGGCATAACATGAAAGACATTTGTACATAAAATTTGTACCTTTTTATGTAACTCGTATAGAAAAGCTTATGGTCACAGGGAAGATTGAAAGAAATAGGCCTCGTGGACGGACCAGGTGAAAAAAGGGCTCGACATATTGTCTCGTCAGTTGTTGGAGGTTATCATCAGAATCATAATCTCCATAGAAATAAAATGCCAAACGTCGAATAAATGGTCAATTAAAACCTGTTATCGGTGTTTCTCTTTTCTGACCGAGGTTTTATATCTTCTTTAAAAGTAAACTTTTATTTTCACTGCAGTTGTCGACATCTTGTCTATGATAGGTAGATAATTCAGAATGAAGCATTATATAGCTGGAGATTCAGGTAAAGTTCGTTGTTTATTAAAAAAAATCCATACATTTTGTGGTAGCAGTCTGTTATTGCGCTACTCTAATGTCACGATTGTCATGTCTTGTGCTAGGAAAATGCGGTTCATTTGTTCAGAAAAAGAATTGTAGTGGGAGGAATCTTGGAATTGAAGATTTCTTTGATGCTATTGTATAGCGTTTTCAGACGTAAGAGGAATTTAATGAGACGGGGTGAATTGTCAAAGTGCGCTCTCTATTTCTGCGTTTGACAATCGAAGAAACGCTAGTTTGCAACGCAACCTAGAAATCCTCAATTTATCTCGAATTTTACCGTCCGTAATAGTTTAGTTATAATAGAGCGGTGCGGATATTTATACGATAGATAAAGGGCTTTTATCAGGTTATGGATGTTAGTGATATTTCATATGCGGAAAGAGTTATTTTCGTTTTATGGATTCGCTATCGACCGATCGCCAAATCAGTGCTGTATAAAATCCTGTGTAATAATACCTATGTAATAATCTGTTGTAGTTGTTGAAAATTAATGAGCAGATTATGATGAAAGTTCGCATAAGGTATGCCTCTTATAATAGGGCAATAAAGGAAAGCATAAATATACGATACAAGTTAGTAATTTTAAAAGTCTATTTATAGTCAAAGTCAAAGTCAAATTATTTATTTCGTCTTAGGAACTTATAGCTCACTTAACGAAAGTCAAAAACTACTACAAACAACAACCTCAGTAACATTGTACATATTTTATAAAACACAAAATGTATTGTTAATAAAATCAGTAGCTATTCTAGTAATCGACATAGTCAATTTATGACTAAACCCTCTATAAAAAAAATAAGATTAAAAAAAAAAAAAAATATTCTAGTAATCAGTAGCTGACTTTCGTTAAGTGAGCTGTAAGTTCCTAGGACGAAATAAATAATTTGACTTTGACTTGACTCGTAGTATTTTAGTAGTAGTAGTAGTAGTAGTAGCTTTTAGTAGTTTTTAGTAGTAGTAGCGACTTTATACACTAGCAACGATGGATATTTACTCGAATTCCAAAAATTTGTATTCTTTATTATATATTTCTGTTACATAAAGATATTATATAAGAGTTTGTCACAGTTGCAACCATTTTTTCCTTTGTAAATAAAAGACAAATTATTTATTAGTTAACTAACTAGTAATAAAACATTATTTAATAACCTCTTAATAGAATCTTCATAGTACTTTGTATGTTATTCCACCGGAACAGATACATTTACGGGATGAAAAGAATCGAAATAATACCCCCGGATGTAAGCCACAAATACTCAAAATATTATCTAAATTTGTTTATTTGGTGCAACACGATGGCTGCACACGGACGGAGAGACAGTGATCCAAAAACAAGTAACTAAACCTACTTACATTAAAATGAAACAATATGATTTGATTAGACAGATTTGACCCGTTATACTTTTATTGAGTCTGAGTATACACTTTATATATATATATATAATCGAAGCTTCTTTTAAACTGGACAAAAAACCATAAAAATACCCGAGCCCAGCTAAATTAAATCAGTGTCGTCAGGGCTCGTGCCATCGGTGCACATTAACCTAATAAAATGTCTTTCTAGGCCACGTTAAACTCGCCCTTGTTATTATATACAAGAAAGACAAAAGCTTTCTACGTGGCCATCATTGTTATGACACTGACGACAATATTGCACGTCGCAGGACGCCGGATACATTACTAGCTATGACAGCACGTTCCGCGTCTATGCGTGGGATGTAGTGCAATGTATTACGTACAATTTAATGAAATATTTTTACAAGGCATGACACTTTGATGGGCTACGGGTAGGATTACTTTAGGTGTGTTGTCAGTGATAAGGCATGTACAAGCCCAAGAAGCTTCAATGGAACAGCGTGTTGTCGTGTGCAAGAATAATACAATTATATTTAAGTATCTTTATACATAAATTCGGTTGTCCTCCTATTCCTCACTAAGTTGGACCGATATTGATTAATTTTGATATTTTTAAGTGGACTCGAGAATGGTTTACATTCATAATTCAATCTTTATTAATCGTTAAATCATTTTAATCGAAAATAAATAATTTCCATATATGAGAATGAAATTCAAATTTATTACCAAAAAGTATTGTTTTTCTTTACAGTTGTTGCACTAGTAACACAAAGCCCTACAATCTGCTAAGTCCTTTTGTACAAAAGAGCCCTTTTCTAAAAAGTAGGACGAGGCGAGGTGCTCTCCGCTCTTGTTTGTTGACTGCAGCATTCCTAACGGTCGAGTAGTTGCTTTGTCACTGTTACTTATATTTGTTGGGAGTTTTTAATTAAAAGGACCACATTTTTAATAACAAAAATAGCTGTGTCCTTCCCTCACGTGGAATAAATTTTGACGACCACTTACTGGTCTTAGATTATTTCCACTTCTGGAATACATTGAATGTTATAGAAGTAAAATAAAACGTACAAAATAATTACCGTGCGTGTGAACAGGTTGTTGTAGGTTTAGTGATTGTGTTATTGCTGGCTTGTTTATGTAACTATTTTATAAGTTACGTTATAAAACGCTCTTTTAGGTTTCCTTACGAGGGCAAATAATACAGGAATCCATTTGCGACATATTAAGTTTCAAACGTTGATTTTTGTAACAATCAAGTTATTTAGTAATAATCAAATGACTTAAAAATGAAGTTGAACAAAAAGAAAACTTGAGGAAGTAACATTAATAGAAACCATTAGGAGTGTAAAATATGTTGGTTTGTAACCGCAGCAACATAATAATATAACAACTAGCGAAGCCTAGAATATGCATTATCCGATGCGCATTCAGAGGATTTAGATACGTACGTAAGTACTTCATATTTATCTAACAATATCTAGCCTCTAATACTGTAGGCGAAAATCATTCTATCAGCACCCATTTAATTTCGACCTGATCCGAAATTGAATGTGAACTCGTACATCAATATTTACGAGAAACGGGTAAATAAGTAAACAACGACTTTCTTAAACATCTTCGGCCAGCCCGAGCCATCGGGGAGTCTGCAAGGCATATTATTTTTTAATTTGATTCCCTAACCCTAGCCAACCCTTCGTTGCTATTTATATTTAATTCGGACCGAACACCGGAGGCTATGGGCACGCTTTGGAAAATGTTTTGGACAGTCTTGAAGGGCGAAATATCCAAATAAATATATCTACCTAACGGATTTCTGTTTTTGTTACGTTACCCAAATGACATCCACCGCTTGCAACACGCTTCATTCCTCTCTGTTATTCTCAGCCAAT
Organism: Carystus phorcus; assembly: GCA_018248895.1. NCBI lineage: Eukaryota > Metazoa > Arthropoda > Insecta > Lepidoptera > Hesperiidae > Carystus > Carystus phorcus. The sequence goes on from DWJN01000106.1 coordinate 22,541, forward strand.
AATGACTAACAAAACAAAATATCTTTGCAAAATTATTTCTTTCTATCAAAGTATGATAATTTTATTATTTACCTATTTTACAACAAATCTGAAATTATTGTTTATCAGTTCTTACAAATAGAGAGTTTTGTCAATGGTATTTACTCCTCGGTACGTAAATCTAATTCAAAGTAGTTGTAAAAAACTATACCTAATGTTATTACTAGTATTCATACGGCAACTATTAATATATTATTCCGGCCTGTTATTAAATACAGCAGGAAATAATGTTACATTCGTTATGTATATTAAAAGGTATGTCTCCGAAATAGTCTTGAATTTTTTGATCAGGATTAAAATCAAAGTCCACGCTACACACGTCACAAATTGCCGATTTTATCGCATCAGAAGTATAGTTGGTTTACCATAAATTATAAATACATTTATTATGTTCTAATCATAATAATAATAATTCATAAAATAATCTATAAAAATATATTATTCTAATAAACATTCTTAGAATCTTTACCATTTTGAGAGTAATATTAAATACATCAAAAAATGTTTGTAAAAACCAACTTCAAATAAAATTATCTGATTCCGATATATGTATAATGTAAACCTTATGTATACAGGTATTTTCAATCAAATGTAGGATTCAGAATATCCGATGTTTATTCCGGAAGACGAAAATCTATTTTTTTGCACTTATCCTTTTTATGCGCAGTAAAGAATATTTGTAATTGTATTATTAATTTATGTAATAAAGGATCGTAGTAAATTTCTATCCTGTACCAAAATATATTATAAAAGTAAGAATAACTGATAAATTTGCCACATTTAATAGAAATAGAAGAAGAGGGCTGTTAATGGGTTGAAGCCATTTTGCATTTCAGCTTTAGATTTTTCGACTAAATGAAAATTAAGTACAGTTCCTTCAGTAATGAACAGTATTGTAACTCTATTACTTTATTCCCAGTTTAATGAGTGTAATACCCACGTCTCCATCTTATCGTACTTTATCAGAATACCGAGACAGTCCGAAATTATTCATTGGTGCCAATACAAAATTTAATTTAGTACCTACTAATTCTGTATTGTATGGGCATATGTGAGTGTACCTGAAAACAGGCTTATTATTATATCACCACTGATCGAATGAAGATTTATCGGATTTCAAACAATTTTTCCATAGATAGATATCGTTAGATATATGTATGTATGTAGTTGTTAAACTATTCATGTATTTGTAACCCTATTGATGATTTTCGAATTTTGAAATAGTACGTTATTATTTAGATACTACATAATGTAGACATCTACTTAATTAGTATTTTCAATTATGGGTAGTTACTGGTATGCATATAATTATGTTCTACTATTCTATTGTTTCAGTTCAAAACGTCGATGGTGGCAGTAAAATTTATCGGCATACCTAAGACAAATCGAAGCTTTTGAGCCTCGATTTCATTACGGGAAGATGTATAACAATCTTTATTTATTGCTTCCGAACATTCAGCCACTTCTGCCAATTCATCATCGGTACTGTCTTTTTTCATGCCAACCCCTGTCATTTTATATTTGCTATAATCCTCTTTGCCAAGAAATCTGTGAAGATTTTCGATGTATTGAAGTACTTTTATTCCACTTTACGAGTTTAGATCCGACCCATTTTATGGTAACGTTTGATTTGGGTAAAAGCGTTTTCCTATATTTTTATGTAACTAAATGACAAACGAACAGATGAGCCTGGCGAGTGGTAACACGTGTGTGGTAGGTGGTCATCGTCGTCTTTGGACATCTCAGACATCACCGATGCATTGCCGGCCGGAAAGAAGAGAAGAAATAAAGAACATTTTTAAATTAGCTTTTTTTCCGTAACGTGAGTAGGTAAAGAATGTGTTTTTGCCTCATTCTGATATTTATAATACAAATAGTAACGTAAGTGACACACAGTGTGTGTTTAATGTGTTTCTCCCATTCTCGTCTGTATCTGGTCTATTTGAAACTAAACCATAACCTTCTAATATAACTACTATCGTAGTCTATTTAGTTTCGTCTGCATTAGCGGAAGATTATGAATATTCATAGTACAAAAAGTAAAACATATTAAGTCCAATTTATTGTTAGAGTATAGACGGCGAGGGAACTTCGCGCGCACATGTCTAAATGTAACATACTCGACTTAAATTAATAAAATTTATATTAAATTTTGAGTCACCTTGTCGACTATAACCCTCCTTTGCCCCACATTTTCAAGTGCCTCGTCGTTCCAAAAGGTCACGATATATTATTTCCCAGCGGAAACCCCTGAGCTGCCCTGGGCTATTAATAACGGGTTTTCTTTGCCAACGCTACATGCATCTGACAGTAACGATCGCACTTTTACTCTGTCATTTATCGCGTCGACCGCATTTTTTATTTAAATATTTCTCGCCGTGAACTTCTCTTAAATTTCCCTTAAAGAATTTCATTTTATGATGTGTTACCAATTGTTTAAATTTAACACTTTGTATTTTATGGTGGGATTTTTATACGGTATAATTAAGCTGCAGAAAATATTATTACGAATTTGTAGATAGTTTACAGATTACATAGTGTATATATTTAAATAACTATTTACAATTAAATAGTTGTTTACAGTTGTCACATATTCTATTTGTTTTTCTGTCGAGACCACATTCTACACAGGACCGATTTCTATCTTATTGATATTTAGACATGCATTCCAACTTCTGCGCACTTTACAACCCGAACAACTTTTCCCATCGCCACCAATAGTTCCCGGATTCAATAAATTCCGTGAAACAAGTTTTGCAATTCGATATCGTAGTTATAATAGTTGATCAGGTTCGATTTAGTGAAATTTCAGTTAACTTTAAACTTATTTCATTGATAATCATTTTGATGTTGAGAGATGGGACGGTTATTTTATTAATGACATTTATGTAATTAAAAAGGCGTATTTAATGGTATTGCCGTTAATCATTTTCAGCAATTTGAGTATTCGTTTGCAAGTTATAAAATGTTTAAATTCAACGAATATTCAATAACATCTAAACCGAACTATTGCTGTCAAAGATGAATCTATGACATCCTCCGGACTCACTATATTCTATATTCTCAAATTCTGTTTATTCAAGCTTTTCTCGTATAGCTACACAAAAATCTAACTCATATAAAAACTCGTTACATATAATTAACAGATGCAAGCCACTCCGTAGATCAGGAAATCGATAACCATTTTTCATTATCGTACTGATCCTTAATAAGATCTTTTGAGATCAATCCTTAGCACCGAGAGTTCAACATTTTTCAAGCAAATAGCGACGGATTTCCTTTTTTAATTAATTAAAAGCAAAAACTCGAAATAAGAAGAACAAAGTAGCGCTTTGCTACACAAAATATCGTTGTTTCTGAGATGAAAACGAGCGCAGAATGTAGGTCAGAGCATCCTAAAGTAACTTACAGAGATATACAAGCTTGGCCCAATTTGTGAGAAATTCGACCAACGATTTCTTGGTACTACTAGACGCATCAGTAGTAAGTCTAGTGAAAGTTAACGAATAGTTTGAGTAATGGAGTACATCATGATAAATAATGTACAAGCGCCCTCCTGGCTTGCCTTTGCTTACTGAACGCCTTAATGGGAACTGTTGTCTTTAGGCAGGTAAAAGAACAATCTGATGGTTTAAAGTAGAAGATGTCGTAACTAATTTATATCGAAATTGATATGTATACAGAGCATTATAATATATATTTATTGAATACGTATTTATTGAATATATTCTGCTTACCACTATCTTTGTGACCAAAATGGTAAATCTTTAAGTAAATCTGAAACTGTATTAAAAATTGAACGCTACTGTTATAAATAAATACACATTTATTCTATTATTTGAAATTGTCTATTATTACGAAAATTAAATAGCTAAAAAGAAATAGTTTTATATATTATGTTCGTTTATTGATTTACATTTACAACAGTCAAGATTTTGATTTAGTGATTATGGTTAAATCCTCTGAATAATTACTGATAACATAACTACCGATAAACTTCATGAAATTATAAGTAGAAATACTATATTGTTTAGGAAGTGAAATAAAGAAGAAGACACATAATTGACTCATCGTATCTGAAGTCCGGACGCGGACAACTCGTTACTCGAACCAAGATATAAAACTACGCGTTTCGCAATTTTCTTGTGATCTCGAAAGCCTGCGGCCTCGCCCTGCTTGCAGCTCACTTTGTTATCTCCTATTTGCACTTTCTGTTTAATTAAACGGAAAATAGGACAGCCCTTTCATTGTGTATGTTTTTAATATTTTGCACAATGGAGGAAGAATAGTAGAAATTATCACAACTACTAGTCACTTACACATACAATTGTACAAAAATCTAGAAATAAATATTTCTTGACGATTGTAGATTGACTGAGGATTAAATTTCCAAAGAGCACCACTGCTAGATATAATCTGTTGTATTATATGCACAAAATATCGGTTCCGAGTTTAATTTTAGTCAAAGCCCCCAACACGACAAAGTAGCGACCATTACAAAGAACAATGGATCTCTTACCCATGTAGAATGAAGAATAATGTACCTACTCTCTAACCAATAACTGATACCCGAAGATAAAAAAGCGTTATCAGCAACCAATATAAAAGCGACAATCGTGAAAAACTACTAACATCAAAATAGACACCGTTATATAGCCATCAAACAGCGTTCGAGATGAATACGGGAACGGACGTAGCTCGTCCAACCGGTTCCTGCACAATGGAACTGTCAACTGTCACGGTATCTCCGACATTAGCCGAGTTCTGGTACGAGTACTGGTACAATGTCGTTTTTGGTTCATACCTGAAGTCATTTTATAGCTAAACGACGAAGCTAAACTCAATTTGGTACTACGAAGTTATATAAAGACGTCATCACAGAGTTAGCGACAGTATAATAGGCTAAGTTTATTAATGAGACCTAGTCCTGTTCCAAAGGTTTGTGTCGATCAAAAATTTTTATTCAGATTTAATCCACTGGGGGTAATAAGATGACACCTTATTCCCACTTGTGTGTCGGGTCAGACAAAATGTCGTACACTCCATTGGCTCAACATTTTATATGAAGCTGTTTACATTTTCCCGACGCCGATTTTAATCGGTTCTGAAAGGTTCCGACAGAAATCTTTGTCGAACGACATTTTGTTGTAAATTGACAGGTGGGGACGGGACCTCGGAGACAATAAGTAAAAAAAGAAAAAAAAATCACAATTCAATTAAACTTGGTCTTGTTTATCTGTTAGTATCCATGGCTTTATTTCCTATCGTATAAAGTTACATGGTTTGATTTGCAATAGAATAATTGAAGAGATGTGTAAGGGAATCGCAACTCTCAATATGGTTAAACGAAACATTTCATAAACAATATAATAATATGAAGAACAAACAGGGATCCAATTGGCATTGTTTTCCTCGACGTCACAAAAAACAAAGTCTTCGTCGGTCTGTACATAGTAGATTTGCAATGGTAACAGCGACTGCTGATTTGCATGATTGCTATTGCCTCCATTTGTTTATGATGAGGGCGAATGGATACGTCCCTGTGTACACAGGCGAACGTAGTTTTGCTACGTTTGCCAAAACAAAACAGATGATTCGATGCCCTATTCTATTAAAGCTAACGGTGGAAACAGTCTGCACGAATAACAAGACGTGTTGGGATATGCGTTTCGTAATGTATGTCCATATTATCAAACGCCCAGCGCGTTTGACTGCTTGCCAAGACAACTGTACAGGCTTATTTGTTTACATTCAAACATTCGACGCTAATAATGTTTACAATATTAACATGAATGCGCCGAATGTCAGAGGAGTAGTTATTTTAGTATAACTTATAAGGACATGTTATTACTTGAATACCATTGATTCCTCATTATGAAAATTATGAAAACCTTAAACGTTTATTCCGTTGTTATTTTTGCCCGTATTTATCATCGTTTTTAGGTATGTTTAGTGAGGTAATAATAATGTTGCAACTAACTATGCTACCGAAAGTATTCCTGAATTTTCCAAAAATGTTTAAAAATGACTGGGAAATCGAGTATGAATGACGTATACCCTGATGGATCAAACTACGGGAGACAAAAAATAAAAACCGTTAAACAAAAAAGGAAAAATCGACTTCAAAGCGAATAAAATAATTTGACGAGGGAAATTGTTTAGGAAACAGGTGCCTTTAGCCTAGAACAATTAACGACTTCCTAAACTTTCCTTCATCAAATTATTAATTCTTTCTGAAGGCGGTTTTTCCATTATACATGTGTGATGTTATCTTATGTACTTTGTTGCTTAAGACAATTTTTATTGGTATTATTCAATAATTTATTAGACAATTCGTTGACGTATTCATTTTGTACACACTCCTTAACATACTAAATATATATAAGATATAATAAATATATACAGATGAGTTCGATAAAACCCTAGATGAAAGTAGTCTATAAGCGATTAGTAACTCGTCTACGTTTTGCTTACATAAAACTATGTCTATTGCTACAAATCCGAGAACAAAAATATTTACATTTTAACTAAAATGTTAAGTTGCTAAGCAGTTTCCACGTGAAGCCCAAACATATAATACAGAAAATATTTGGAAAGAACTAATTTTTATCCTCCATATTGACAACAAAGTCTAAGTATATTAAAAAAAAACCAATGAACAGATTTGAACCCCTTACAACTGTGAAAGTATAAAATATAGATTACTTCTATTTTGTGATATTCACTTTCATCTCATGAAAGAAGTATCGAGTAAACGCTAAGAATATGTCGTACGAAGGGTAATATCACCTCATATCCAATCCATTCCCGGTGCTGCAGGAAATGTCATGGCGCTCACTTTATTTTCAAGAAAATTGGCAGTAGCCAAGTCCTACAATAACGGCTTTTATTTTCCAATGACACAAAGAAGGCTGCCTCAGGAACGGGCTTGACACTTTAGTATAACTCACAAATAAAGCATCACGGAAATAGACGGAAACTTTCAGGTTTTCATTATATTTTTATAAAGTCTTGCAATAAACATTGTTGATGGTATTATTATCATGACGTCGCAGGCTTCCCTCGAGGGGCCACGACATTCCTTGAAAGCGTCGCAAGTCCATTTAGTGGCAATTTTACCTTTACCAACATATTATTTTATAATAAAAAATATTTAATAATAATTCCTTCGTCGTTCCATCATTCTATTTCCTGTAGAAAATTAAGGATTTAAATTTTAAAAAGTGGATGTTCTCTATGATCAGATACGAGTAGTATATAATTATAAATTTATTCTTAAAAATGAAAAATGACTTGAGGTTATTCGAAAAATTAAAAAAGGTCGTTTAATTTTTGTCTCTTCTAGTGTTACTCAATGATCATAAACGACAGAAACCATTCACTAATCACTATTTAGGTAAATCCTCTGCGTTTCCGTCGAAATTCATGGTATAAAAAGTAGTTAATAACACAAAATATGAACATGGCTTTTAATTCCATCTACGAGTATGTCACCTACTTAACCCATCCACGATATCGTTCCATGTACGCGACCTAACACACATTTACCAGGTTTTTATAATCATGTCCGTCACGAAGAACCTATTCATTTTAATGTGACATGAATCACTAGATAATCATGTTTATATTTATGTATATCTTATTTACATTATAATTGTCTCCAATAACAAAAATTTCCGTATCAGCCACATTACGGCCAAATTAGGGGCTGGTAACTTTTTGTTTTGAAGAATTTATTGTAATACAGCCAGTTTGTGACTGAAACGTCCGTATAATGTGTGGAACCCAAAATAATAATTATATTTTCCTCAAAAAGTTATCGTAAAAGTACATAACAGAACAGGAAAACCGGGAAGATTCATATGAAATCAAAAGATTAACAATATTGGATATCTCGGGTCCATTCAGCGACCGTAATTGAATCCACAATTCTTTGTATAGCTTCAATGTACATTCGCTAAAATTTAGTACGAGTGCGGTACGAATATTGGATATTCTATAGGTTGGTCCCGGATGAGACCATTATTACTTCTGTCATTGAACAAACAGCACCTAGTTTCTACCACATTTCAATAGCCATCTGAGATGAACATTAAATGGGGCTAAATCTTGCTGAACAAAGCGACGACGCAGCAATAACTTAAGACTTAATATAACTCACAACTCACAAGAGTCTCTTATAAAGATACTAGCGACCGTCCTCGCTTCTGTATGTATTTTACTCTGTGTACATAAAGATCAACTTAAAATTTTTCATTATTATGTCATTAATGTTACGTCACGCATGCCAATCCCTTGAATTTATCTCAGCGATAACTCCTCAGATATCGTATGGTGTAAAGGGTCGTTATAATTTACATGAAATGCTGAAGGTAACTAACATATTTATTTTATTACGCATTAATGTCGTTAGCATCCAAATATGGCTGCAGTAAGCTAGTGGACGTAAGGACGGACGGACAGACAGATGCAGCAGTGGAACTTTACTCTATATTATGTATAGATAATTTCGTGCTTAGATTATTTTGACAAAAATTTTAACCGAATTAATTCCTACATATCGTATTGTACAAAAATATTAAGCAACGATCTAAAATACTACATTTACGATAATCCACCCGACATTATCTCGAAGCAGCACGAAATGAAACTATTATTGCAGTTTTCCCTTCTAGTAGTTAAATCAGAGGTTCCAATTCGATTTTCCCGTTAGAGCTTGTAATCGCCCGAAGCCGCTTTTTCCATCAATGGAACGAGAGGAAGCATTTTAGATTATATTTTTCTTCTACATTCAACTTTCTTTTTTATCATTCCAAGACAGATTATATTAGAAGTAAGAAGCATCTAATGTAATGGCAGTCGTTCACTGTTACCGACGAACATCACTAACATCGTCGATATCACCTATGCATTGCCAGCTAAAAAGCAATGAAACGGGATTATATTAGGTGATACAGAACACAATGATCTCTTAAAGCCCTAACGCAACGCCCTTCCTTGTTTAACTTTACACTAAATACTATTAAAACATGAATTTAAGTCCATCCACTGACCAATAGGATTTCAGTTTATATAAAATATCATAAAAATATTAGTAAAGAGAAAAAAGAAAATGTCTTTAAGGATATTACTTGTTAAATTTGAAACTCTGTTACAAAGGTTTCTTATTATTCAGATCCGAACAAATAACCAATTCAACGGCCCAAATAACTTTTATTTGTTGTTACAAGTTACTTACAGTAAAACCGCTTTATCATCCCATACAAGCTTCCTATGAATAACTATTTTTCTAGATACTTAAGGAGTTGTAAAGAAGTACCTACGAGTGAAATTTCTTGGCCATTTTGAGCGGGGACTCCATCAATCTAAAGTTCCACTCCTCGATACCCGTTTGAGCAAGTCATGTGCATTATGAAGTCAGGAGCTCAAAAATTATTTTCATTTTTCATCTCTACATTGGAAACTTTTAATGGTTTTTCAGATTAGAACAGAGTAGTGGCCCTAGAGGGAGATGATGTAC
>DWJN01000107.1:0-32066 GCA_018248895.1 Carystus phorcus
AAAACAGATTTGATATTAGCCGCCATTTGCAAAAATAAGAGCAACTTCCAATAGGGTGATTTCTTTTGGCCCACCTTAAAGTTATAAAAATGTATCGTAAAAAATTGGCGAACAACACTCACTTATCAATCGTTGTATCTGAAGTGCCCACGCTCAGTGGTCGTCTATATATATATCTCTGTGTACGACAGACCTGACACTTTATCATTTAACCGTTTCTGAATCCGGTAGGATTTATACATTATTATAAACTTTGGGTGGGATTATAGCATTCTACGAACTATAACTAGTTTTTGAGAAATTCATTTTTTTTATTAAATTATATCAAAAAATTGTTGTGCAACCGTAATAATGTTTCGTCGAATTATTAATAGTAATATTCTAGCGGTATCTTGTAGAGTAATTAATTTTTCTCCTTCACCATCAAGTAATTTATCTGGACAAGTAACTATAAGAAGTACGTTGGTTTTGTATTTATTTTAGAATTAATTTCACGTCCTAGGCATTAGTTTTAATTAATTTTGAATTTCCAAAACCAGCTTATCGCGATGCCCCACGACTGCTGCATTCATCATGTCGACTATATTCGAAAGATGCGAGCCTAGAAGACACGGTTGTGGATTTCAAATACGTGCAAAAAGCTGCAGCTGATGGAAATATACTTATTATTGATGTTCGAGAACCAGAAGAGGTCAAAGAACATGGAAGAATACCTAACAGTATCAATATCCCCTGTAAGATTTTTTTTAATTTTTTTGATCATATTTTTTGTAATAATTTGCAATCGGAAGATAACAAAAACTATTTCAAACTTTACATATTCTTCAGAAGAGTGATGTCTGGTTATGAGTTTTAAATTTTACATTTACATTTTCAGCGGGAACCGTAATAACAGCTTTAAGCACTATGTCCGAAGCTGAATTTGAAAGTACTTACAAGAGACCTAAACCTTCAGAAGATACAGAAATTATATTTTATTGCAAGATAGGAAAGAGATCAACTATGGCTCATGAAAAAGCCTTGAATTTAGGATACAAAAAGTAAGTATCCTTGAACCCATACTTTCTCGCGTAAAATATTACTTACTTGGAAGAATCCATACTCCTCTATTACTGGGTGATTGTGGCTATATCAAATTATCATTTGTAACAGACTTTGTCTCGAAGAATTTGATGTAATATATATTTCAGAATATCAAAACTACATTACGTATAAATAAATGCAAGCAATTTTTTTATGTTAAAATATAAGTTTGATTGAGAATATTTACTTCTCTTTCTTAGATTTTCGACATTAATAAACCAATAATGTATAGTTATAGACAAAATCGATATTTTTTTTATATTTCATATTACTTACTTACCTTATTTCTTATTTTGCAGTGTCAAAAATTATCGTGGTAGCTGGACAGACTGGGCAAAACAAATCCAATAATACCTTTGGTATTCCATAAAACTCCGCAGCAGCCAAATTTTAAGCTTAATAAAAATAGGTCCTAAACTTCTTCGTGTTTTCAGTTTTTTTTATATCAATCTTTGTTATTAAGTACATTTCTGTATATTTCACTGTTTATAAATAAAATTGTATTATATGAAAATAATTGATAAATTATTTTTCATGAAGTACTTAAAATAAAAAATTTATTCAAATGAAATCATTTTGTATTTTGTTACTAGAACCCATAATACATTTTTCCTATATATTTACTAACGCATTAAATTTACAATAAACTAAACACTTCACGGTCACTATGCAAAACGGCAATAATAAAGTGTAAATTGAATATCTCTTAGTCAATTTCTTTATTAAATTATTATTGTTCTCGTAAAATTATAGTTTCTCGAGTCCAAGATATAGGGGAACCAGAACATTTGGTAGGTTTACGTGGGGATTTAATGTATTTTCATATGGAATACAAGACGGATACCGTTCTTGATTGCACAATTTAAAACATCCGTTAGTGGTCCCGACCCTGTGCACAGAAACTATTTCAAAATGATAAATTTGCAATCTACCAGGCTAAGATTAAATTGATTTAATTTATGTTTTAACTGAAAAAGAGGCAGGTGATGATTTACCACTCATTGAATTGGCCCCCTTAATGTGCAGACCTGAGGGCAATATTGCTGTGAACAGCTAAGGTACAGAGGTACAAAACTGATTTTATAGCGGATTTTATAGTTCTTAAACCAGTAGCTACTCAACTGTTACTGGCCGGTTAAGGTTCCCTGATATACGCTCCATCCGTTGAAGATAATGAACAGGGGATTCCCTTGAGATTACTCGGGTCCATGGTATCGCTTGCCACAAGCTGCCCTGTGGGCTTATTATTATTATCAAGGGGCTTATCATTATTATTGTCACGCGGCGACTATATCACCTCCGTGAAACTTATTTATAAAAATAATAATAGAATAAAAATGAAGACTACCATATACTTATATAGTCTTAATAGTATTTTAGCGTAATCTAATGAAGGGTAAACCAAAACTCTGTTACAGATTCACATTTGGGTTGTAATACATCAAAAGAAATTATATCTAATAGCACTAGTTAATTAACCTTAACAGCCATGTATGATAAGCTCATAGTCATGTAACAAGTATGTTGTGTGTAACAAATACATATTTTTCAATAAGGCAGTAAATTATGATGGGATTGTTGGAATACAATTTTTATAATCACATAATCAGTCCCGTAGGCGCGGATATCGGAGTCGTAATTTCGGGTGCCTTGACCTACTTTAGTATTTACTAGATAACGTGATTGACAACCACTTCATACTTGATTGATTACTGATATTGATAGCGGTTTCGTCAGACGTAATCCTGTAAAATAAAAAAACATTTTCTATCAGATCGAATTGGGAAACTAGACCATTTTCGAATTCACATAAATACACAAAAAAAAATTCCCAATTGTTTAAGAGGCGTTCATTATCATACACAAAGGGAATAATGATATATTTATAAAGATTATCCATAAAATTTTGAAGGAAGCATTTTTTAACTAAAACCTAAAAAATAATCAAAAAATGGGCGGGCAACACTGGCTCTCTCTCATGTGGTCACGCTCATTAGACATCTTTATATACATTATCTGCCTATGATTGTTTATCTATAGAATAAATTTTAGCTACGTTTTATTTCATAATCTGCGTATCAGATACGTAGTCTGTGGTATCAGAATTTGACAAGATAAATGACAATTATGACATTCACAAAGTCAAAAAATATAATGTTTTTAATAAGTTATCATACAGTATTAAGAAAATATGTTTCTAAAACGTTGGATTAAAAAACTATATCAAAATGAAAAATAAAATTTGGGTACGAATTACGTACATCAAATCGTTTTATATTATTCGATAAAATATCTGTAACATACTACGTGTATTGTATAGTTGATAATGAACGCTATAATTGGACTATGTCATTTTTGTGAAGCCCACGGACCACGGCCACTGTTTTGTACATTTACGACAGACGACGAGAGCCATACAAAGGAGTCGTCTAAGTGTTCGGTTCAGTGCAGTGGCTGCACTTCGATCGGGTCTGATACAGTCCTAGTGTCGAAAGATGTGGATGGTACAATATTCTGCAGCAGAGAATCAGTTCCAAATGCAGATGTTACTGCATTTTTGAGACAAGCTGCCTTACGAAGCATTACTTGTGAGGTAGCAATAATATTATTTTACAATTTAGCAATATAAAATTGATTTAAATTATTGATTTGACCAATACGATGTAATACTTAGGTTATCGCATGACCTACCCAGTTTATTGGTCCACCACTGGACCTTTGTAGACTTTCAAACAATCTATGTGGAGCAATGGTCATAATGCTAAATTACTGTTAGTGAGGTGCTGGGTTTGATTCAGAGCGAGGGAGAAATTTGAATTATAGGTTCAAATTTCTATTCTCAGTCTGGCTACAGTATATATGTTTTGCTGTGTTGTGTTGTCCATGGCACCCACAACATAGGAATACTTGTGTGGCTGCACACTCATAGAAGTGTATGATATTATTATTTATTTATGATAAGAATTAAAATTAACTATTGCAGGTAAGTTGGAGCAAGGAAGGTGGTGTGGTGTATTTTAGTGATGCTCAAGGACATGTATTAAGTCTTATGTTCCAACTGAAGGACACACGGGCGCGGGGACTGAAGCGGCATTTCTCAATTGTAGTACTCATGAGGGATAAGATAATGCTGCTTACTATTACACCAATGTTATCTGAACATATGCAGGTAATGTTATGTTATGTTAATGGTAATGTTATGTATGTTATGTTATGAAATTAAGATTTTGACAACAACAATAAGTTATTAAATATTTACTATTTCCCTTTCAATTACTAATGCATTTTTTCGAACTAATATAGTTTTTAAACTAGCAATCAAGTGGAAAACTTATCTTTGACTATGAATACTACATTTACAGCACCTCAATATTATTAATACAACCTATATTTGTTTATATACATTGTTATATACCTTATTGCAGAAAATATCACAAGAATTACAACATCTTGCGGATATTGTATATGATAAAGAACAAAGCATCTGTTCACAAAGGGCTTTAAGACTGAAGACTGGTAGAAATGATTTTGGTCAATCAAGATCATTGACACAATTAACAGGTATTCGAATTTGTTCTCAAAAATATAATACTTATGTAGACATACTTTTGTTTTAACATATTTGTATATACTTAATTGAGTTTCCTGCAAAATATTTTTACCTTCCTAATTTCATTACACAAGTGAATTATTTCTGCTTTATAGGTGATGAAAATATATACAAAAGATTACATTCTCACTTCACTTGGATGCTAAAAACTGGTGCTCTGACATTTACTGAAACTCTCCACACCAGTAAAGATTTGCTCAAGAAACTACAACCTAACTCTACTAGGAGATCCATCTTTGATGACAAAGCCTGCTCAACAAGCAATAATGAGGGCTCCATATCTATCAGGGCTCTTGAAAATTTGCTAAATAAGGATGTCTTTAGGATTTTGCTGTATTGTTCATTAGTTGGCATTAAGGTGTGTATTTTAAATTGAATGGCTGTTGTAGACATTTTTTTTCACTTTATTTATACAGTACATTTGTTATGAGAACACATAAAATATTCTCTCATCCTAATTAAATTTTGTAAATCTCATATCAAATAATTCTCCGTTGAGTCAAAATAGTACTTTTAATACAAATATTAGTTTAAGCTTAGGTATTTACATAAATAATTGTAGCTTAATACATTTGTGTATTGCAGTTAATAATAAAATCACCTGAACCTGGAAAAATTGCCAAAACTTTTAGCACATTATTACCAGAAGCTAACTACCATAATATAGCAGGAATCATTCCAACGCGAGATAATGTCAATATCATATCATCACCAGATGTTTGCATACTAGAGGAAACAGAAAACAGCAATTACCACTGCCAATGGAGCGGCACTATACCATTGAAATGTAAGTACGGAGAATGGAAAAATGTGCAAAAATATGCAGAACAACTAATATTTGCCCCAGCCAAATATCTGGCAGGAATTCAAACTTGTTTCTAGGGCTAAAACAAAATGTAACCTTATTCCCTTTATGATATAATCTACTAAATGACTACTAAATATATCAAAAAATAAAGAGTGCAGTATATATGTATTTTAGTAATGTTTAGTACAATTGAGGATAGTTTCAACTTATTTATTATTAACTAATGTTTTACGCATGTCCATTGAGTCCGGTATTTTCAAAAGAAAACCAACAAAAATTATTAAATATTGACCAATAACTGAAGGATTTAACATGTGCTTCAGCAAATTATTTCGGAAAGTTCAAGTTTTACTTCTTGAGATCTCAGATTTACCAAATTTACTAAATTGTAAACAAATAAGTATTCTAGAAGAGTATCCTATCATTTAGCGCACTTGTTAAATAACCCAATGTGATGTTAAGTGGCGAAGAAGTTTAAGATGGTGGATGCATTAACGAATAAGAATGTCGCATACAAAGTAAATAAGAAATCATAATTAAAACCCCATAATTAATGTGGATTCACTATAATTCCCTCGCAGGCATACACTGAATATGTAGTCTTCCTGTTTCATTAACGGTAATAAATTTATATCGGTAAATGTAATAGAAAAGGTTGCACTGGGTGATCAGCATAGAATTATTAAAATTTTCTATTATCAATGAAGTTACTGTGTATTATTGATGTGTTTGTGTTGTTTTAGGCCCCACTTTGATGATTAAAATAGAAAATGCCATAGCTAACCCAAAACTGAATGACAATGTTCTAAAACAACATCTTTTATCATTACAGCTAGAATGGCTGGGGTATGTATGTTATTTTAATTTGAGTTACAAATTCCTGACCCAAATACACTTTATCTACATTTTAAATTGGATTTACTTTAACTTTCAGGATGGCAAAAACATTAAAATCAGCCATACAGTCATCTGGACAAGCATCTAATGCAGTCACAAAATTAAAACAAATATTAGGTATAACTCCGCAAGATGAAGTACTTATAAAGTATTGGATGAACACTTTCTGTGATTAATTTATATTGTAGATCTGTGATAGAAGTTAAAATAAAATTATTTATACACTGCATAGTATACTTTTTTTCATGATTCAATTTCAATATTTATCATTATTCATGTCAAATTTATGCAAAAGCTGAAATAATGTTGCATGATAAAATGTAAATTTGAATAAAATCTTTATCATATAACAGTGGCGAACTTAGTATTGAACTGCTCTATACTGCTCAAACTTTAAATATAGAAAAATAAATGTTTGGAAAATAAAAGACAGTTCAATACTAGCTTCTCGCTACTGCTTCAAGATACCGACAAAAGAGCATTTTATTTTTAAAGAAACCATTAGGAATCGCTTGGGACAGAGTAGCAGGTGACCTCACCAGAGTAGTTTGTAACAAATGTAGAAATAAAACAAAAAAATACATAGTACCCCTTATATTAAATTAAACATTGGAGCGACGGCTCGGGCGAGCGCGCTCGTGTCCCTTAGTGCGCACGTACGGCTTCGTGTGTGAACGCGGAGCACCCGGGGCGGGGCCGAAGTGGCGGACAGCCTCGCGGGCGTTCCTGCGTCCTTGCATCAGGACAGTCTTACGGCCGGTGGGCGCGCGCAGTGCCAGCTGATCGAAAGTCAGAATTTCCCCTGCAAAAGAACAGATAAGATTGATAAATACAGATAAATAAAAACATCTCAAAACCAAAATCAGACAAATAATCTCAGGCATGGTGTAAAATTTTGTAGTTATCACTGAAAAGAAATCAATCTATCAACATTTCTGACAAAATAAACGTGTGAAACATTATTTAAAACAAACAAAAATCTAAAACAATTGTATATTGAAAATACAGTTGAATTACCAATATAACAATTTTGTTATCAACATTATTATTATTTTTTTTTAATTATGATGTCATCTAAGAGTCATAAAGATGTAATAATTCCTAGAATACTTCATAAAAAAATAGTTTCAACTACTAAATGCATGAGAATAAGGAAGCATGTAGCTTAGCTTATTGAGTAATAAATAAACTCTATTGTTGTAAGTCTCAAATCAGTCCTGTCACCAGGGAGCCATAAGAACATGATACGAGTTCCTTTTACCCACTCAACCACTTATTATTAAGCCGACAGGCTTGATATAGTCTCAACAAATAGTGACATTATAATCTGCTTTGCTCAAAATTAAAAAATTAAATGTTTAAGTTATGCAAAAATAGTTCTAACATGGTACATTTTTTTGGTAAAAATGTTTTTGATCCTTGTGTGGTAGCAATACTGCTATTTCCTTATTTATTCATTGAAAAACAATGTTTAGACATCATACCAACAATATCAAAACAATTTGCCACCAAACATGATTTTCATATTACATTTACCTAATTCACCATGAACACAACATTGATGTTGGCACAGATTTTAGAATAGCAAATTAAAGTGAATATGCAACACATTATTATACTTAAATTAATTTGAATGATTTGCCCGAGAAACAAAAAGAACTAATGGAAAAAAAATCACCTAATAACACTTGTTCTGAATAGGAACATTAGATTTTCAGCTTTTAATCTGCTTAATAAAGTATATTAATTGGTAATTTATATTGATCCACATTCTGATATAGATTCTAACAAATCGTAATTGATTTTTTATTACATGTTGCCTACATGAAACATCGAATGCTACACTATCGGTTCACTATAAATTATAATCAAAATGTGTAAACTTAACCTGTTACTTTGTTATTAAACACTATGCCTACCTCCAGCAGCCAAGATACGGGCGCGGGCTTTCTCGGTCACATGAAGTGCGGCCACAGTTAGTTTTGGGACCTTGTAGAGCCTCACATCATTGGTCACATTACCCACGACGACAGCAATCAAACCCTCACGTGTAGGCTTCTTCATGTGACGCACCAATCGAGACAATGAGATTGGAGGCCTGTTAATGCGACTCATGAATAACCGCCGCAAAATAATTTGGTTGAACTTGGCATTTGTACGTCTTGCCAGGTACCTGTAAAGCTGTCAAAATAATAAATAGGTTAGGTTGTGTGTTTTATAAAAAGAAAACGTTAGTTCACCAATTTAATGTAAATTTAACAAATGTCCAGTAAAACAGATGTACTTACTTTAACGAGCAATCTCAGGTAAACATCCTTAGATTTAACTTCGGTACGCCGTACCTTTCTATCGTGTTTGTGATTGATGTCGACACCCTGAAATAAATAACGCAACACATCTTTCAATTTATAGTCTTAACATAGAACACTATAAAACTTCACAGCACAATCGTATAACTCAGATTTTTATTGATAATTTTTATTTTTCCACTCGACGAAACTCACCATATTGACAACCGGAAGAAAAAGAAAGGCAATAGACAAAAACAATGGCTTACTGACAGGACAGCTGACAGTAGTTTGACATTTGAATGCTGAGTTGCCAGTTTACCGGTACAGACTAACTATAATTAAGTCAGTATAGTCTAAGTTTGCTCTAAAATTCCATAGACTACTTACGTAATATATAAGTTGATAATTTGTCTTGAATTAGATTTTTTCGCAATTGTAGTGTATTTATCTTGAAAATACAATGTTCAATCCAGAAAATATAAAGTTAAGGTTATACAGAGAGAGAGAGAGAGTTGACAGTAACCAGCTCCGTAGTCAGATTCACTGATATTGTATTTGTTACTAATTAGACACTTTTCGAAACCTAGAAGAAGAAAAATAATGAAGATGACATTGAATCATCAGCAGTAAACACGTAGACAAAATTAAGAACGAAAAAAATGATTTGCACAGTTTGCATTTCATTCAAAACCAAAATAGTCATAACATTTCAGAAAAATAATTAACATATAAATCTTCAATCGCATTGCAGTTTTTTTATTACAAATAAAGAACGGTGACATAATAATATTCTTACAGAATGGAGTAATGTAGATTTTATTTGGTTAGGTACATAATGTTAAATTCTCTCCTTGCGCCGGTCTATAGAAATATTTTGTAAAGGCAGGCAGCATATTGTTATTTTTTATTTTTACTATATAAACAATTGAAAGTAAAAATGCCTGTCATACCGACAGCAAATTTTGACTGTCGTTTTTCGGAAAGGGATGGAATTTAATACGAAACATCGAAAATTAACAAAATATAAAAATTCAGTTCGTATTACATCATCTACAAAGCCCCGTTTAGCAAGAAAAAAGACCGTATCGAGAAAAAGGAAATGTATATGCTTGCCTGAAAATTATTCAATAGTAGAATTTCCAGCAATATGGAACGAATTAAGACAGAATGGTCAACTTTGCGATGGTACGATTACATGCAGGGATATGAAATCTATACGAATACATAGAGCGATTCTCTCAGCCATCAGTCCTTATTTTAGAGCCATTTTTATAAATTCGCTGAAGAAAGGAGAACCAGAAGAAACAGAAATATTTGTTGATGTACCTAGTTCATACATGAGTTTAATTCTTGACTATGCATACACAGGAACATGTGCAGTAAATGCTGATAATGTGGAATATTTGCTACCCTATGCAGATCGCTTTGATGTCGTGGGAGTTATACAATTGTGTTGCCAGTTTCTACTACATGAGCTTAGACCGCACAATTGTCTGGGAATATTTAAATTTGCAAGGTGCTATTTTTGTAGTGAACTTGAAAATAAAGGAAAGTTATACATAAGACAGCATTTTTCTAGAATATTAAAAGAGTGCAGTGAATTTAAATCGTTATCCTTTGATGAATTAGAAGTCATCTTAAGAGATGACGAGTTAAACGTTCGCAACGAGGAAATAGTATTTCAAGCTGTAAAAACATGGGTAGAACATGATTTAGAAAACAGACGAATTCATATTCCATCGTTGCTGTCTTGTGTGCGATATGGTCATATAAGTTTTAAATATTTTAAATCAAAAATATTACAGTGGCAGCCCGTAACTGATGATGAGGTAAATATACTTACATATTAAAAAAAAATTTAATACTTGATGTTTACATAATATAGCCAATCTCCTTATTTATCGGCGGCACAACAAATCAAATATTTTTATCTCTTTTTAGAAATGTCAAGAGGCACTATATCCAGCAGTGGTATTTTTGACTGTTTTGGACTCCCGCCCTGGGGTAGAGGCAGACCTCAATGATCCGTTGGCTCGACCACGCATACCTTACGAGATTTTATTCGCGGTAGGAGGTTGGAGCGCAGGTAGTCCTACAAGTTTCGTAGAAACGTACGACACTAGGTAAGTTAATTAAATTTATTAGGTACCTACTTAGTAAGCTCGTGCTAATATCTTTTTCCCTTAAAAATATTGTTGTAAAAGTGGCGTGTAACTTAATTTTGTTAAAAGTATCTGAAAACGCTATTTATTTAATTATCTGAAGCTAAACAAAAAAAAACGTTTTATCAATACAAATACGACAACAGCCAAATCAAGATGAGAGCTCGATTTTTAACTATTCGCATTAAACTTAACATCCATATAAGAGATCACGTCTAACACAAAGTAGATACTAATATTACTAATTTTGTAAGTCATCACGTATGACATCACTGCAACCGAACAACTATCTTTCATGTTTCTTTGAGTTAAGACCCCAAGCTAACCGTAATATAGGTTCTATTTGTCGTCGAGTTCGTGCTTGACCAAGATAACTAGACTACTGACCACTGACCAAGATAACAACCAAGTGGAAAGCTTTATACTATTACATATAACTTTCAAAGAGAATTCTGGTCATTTGTCCTATAGGGCGGATAGGTGGTTCCTATCAATTCACATGGACCTCACGCCACGAGCATACCATGGTCTCTGTGCGTTAAACAACCTCATCTACATGATAGGCGGTTTTGACGGTAGCGACCACTTCAACACGGTGCGCTGTTACGACCCTGTCGCTAACACCTGGCATGAAAGAGCCTGTATGTACCAAGCGAGATGCTACGTCAGCGTTGTAGCTCACGGTAATATTTTTAATATCGTTTATTAATTGTTAAATAGACGGTATCTTTAGCTTTCTTTGTCCTTCTAAGGACAGTGAAACGGATTTTAAGTTTTCATTCATGGCGTCAGCGAGTTAGGTTCTCTCACTTTATTTTTGGTCAGCATAGCAACGCGGCTTTTAATATTTAAAGTGGACTATGCCTTGAAGGAAAATTTAGCCATCGGCCTTGTTTGTTTTCTTTACGGAGTAAATAAACCATATTTGAAGCCGTTGATCCGCATAAAAATTACACTTACCCTACACCATTAAACCCCTTTTCATGGCTGGTGAGATTTTTGTACATCGCTTCATCTACATATGTATATAGCTTCGAAAAACCAAATGATATAATATTTTTTTTTCATTCAACCGTTTGTTGTTTTTAATTGAAGCCCTTACAAATTATAAAGTTCCGCAATTTTTTTAGATGGCCTCATTTATGCTCTGGGAGGATATAACGGAAGGACGCGTATGTCTTCAGTCGAGCGTTACTATCCTGATAGAAATCAATGGGAAATGACGACACCAATGAACAAGCATCGATCTGATGCCAGCGCCGCTTCGTTGGGTGGAAAGGTAAATAGATAGGGTCTCACAAACTCACTTTTCTTTACAGATATGGACTTATATCAATAGATCTTAAACCACTTTATGGTCAACATAGCACATGAACCTTCCTCTACCATCGCTGATGCTACGTCGGCCTTAAAAGATGCAGGAAATCTTTTAATTATGTAATAAAACTTTAACCTCGTTAGGATTACGTAGCTTTAATGTCTGGTACAAGACTCATTCTTTATTTATTGTTACAATTTCTGAAGTGACTTAAATTGGACCAACTGGTATGAAGTGTGTTGGGACAAAAAATACCTCATAAACAGGGCATTCAATCCATGTCAGGGCATACCTTAAAGCCGTTTTCTGCTACAGCGATGATTTAGGACTCTAAATTCTGGATTTAATTTTGGATGCTTAGCTCTGCGATGTGCTTTGTAGTGACTTTAATTAGTGAATATAATTCACCAAACGTAAACGTAGTTGAAACTCATGCATTTACCTAGATCTACATTGTGGGTGGATTCAACGGCCAGGAAGTTCTCAGTTCGGCAGAAGTATTCGATCCAGAAACGAAGCAGTGGAGTTTCATCAGGTCGATGCTCAGTCCTCGCTCCGGAGTCAGTCTCATTGCGTATCGGGATTGTCTGTATGCCCTCGGCGGTTTCAACGGATACAGCCGTTTGAATACTGGTTCGTTTTCAAATATTTTGTAAAGTAAATTGTTTCTTTATTGCACTTTTTAGATAGTAAAGGTACAATGAAGTTAGAAGAGACTTTTTGGGTAGATATTTGATATTTAAAATTTATTGTGTAGTCTAGATTTCAGAATTACAATAGATAAACAGTTTTAACGGCGAGGAGATTTCTTATATTGCTAGAGATGCATAAATAGATAGATGACATAATATAAAGCTAAATGAGATGCTTTAAAAATAGGCGTTTGGTTTTTTGATTCTAAATGTACAGTAAAGCTGAACTGTAAACTCGTTGTATACATACGTCTATTTAGCATATACAAGTTTTTTTTCTTTAACTGTACTTTGTCATCTTCCCAAAGGTTATCTGGAAGAAATCGCTATTTAGCGACAAGATCGCCTTTTGTGCACAACTATTTAAATATACTTAGCCCTATCTGCTGTTATTAACTATGGTGTACAATAAAGTGTAATAAATAAATAAATAAATAAATTATTTCCAAGTAAGTATTAATCTACTTGACAACTGTCCGTGAGACAAATGTATGATTTATACTCTTAGACCTGCGTAACACCTCCCTCCCTCCTTCAAAGGAAACATGCAGTTCCAATAAATAAAAGTTTATACCAACATTATACTATCATCAACAAGTGTAATCTCCCCGAAACTGAGCTACGGGTATTAGTCGCATTTCGTTAATAATAACTAGATGTATATTTAGTTATAGATACAATTCTATGAATTTTATGGTTCGGCTATTTCATTCGAGTAAAGTTTGGTGTTAAAAATCGGTTCGCTAAACAATTACAAAAGACAAAAGTTTAACAAAGTGAAACATTCGAGTTGGATTAAGTGCGGTCGTTGTGCAGGGGAAAAGTTCAACCCTCAGCGCGGCGGCGAGTGGCAGGAAGTGACCGAGATGTTCAGCGCCAGAAGTAACTTCGCTACGGTGCTACTGGACGATATGATATTTGTCATCGGGGGGTTTAATGGTAAGCTACGATCACTAAGCTACATCAATAAACGTTATCTCTCGGTATGGCTTTTTCGGCGTGTAATTCGGCCATAGACCATTTTTCGGTAAGGATTTTTCGGTGTGAAATTCGGCCAGACGCCATTTTAAAAGCTCTGGTCAACCTTGAATCGCCAGGTACGGTTTAGAAACAAAAATGATATTTTGAATAATTATGTGAGCAGGACTTTATAAATATTTAGATTTGACACTTTTTGTATGTATGGTTTATGGTAATGAACAAATGATTGCATTCGAAGAACATAGAGGCATATAAATATCTTAATGTTTATTTATATCGTGTGAAAACAACCCCTGAAAATATTGGAACGATGATGTTAATTTGGACCAGGAGATGTCGCCCGTGTTAATAATGTTATCTATTTTCATACAAATTTACTCCGGCTAGAATTTGTGCGACATTTTATCGTGTCGCTGTCACACATGTGACTAATATGCTGCTGCATTGTTAACGTACTTACAAAAAAAGGCTTGTTTTTGTCAGTGCTTGGTAAACCTCTAATAAACCTGTAATAAATTTACAAAAAAGTAAAGTCGGTAGTTGCTCAACCTATAGAACATACGGTTGGAACTAATACCTACTAACACTTCAAACAAATTTTAAAAGTACGGAACTCTAAACAATAATGACAAAGCTTTTTCTGCGACGCAAATGACTCACGATTCCTAGAATAGGATCGCTCCATAGGTTTATTCTTAAATCTGTTGGCAGCATACGTGGATATCCCTAAAAATATTATTAAGTCGCTTCCCATAAATTATACTTCAATTCAAATTGTCTGTAAAAATCATTTAGTCATGTAGGTATTTTTCCAATACACTTATGCACGTCAGTTTTTGATTCTACCAACGTTTTGAAAAGGTGCTTTACCATTGAGAAAAAACGGTGTAAGTAACTCCTCAGCTCAGATACCGTGTCTGGATGCAGAGTAATAATTTACAAAAGTTATTCAACTATAATTGAAAAAGGCTCGCTAGTCAAAAAATCACTAACAGTATCATTAAAGCTTCATCAAATATTTAAATTATTAACCTAAGAAAACCGTTAAACTATAGGTATTTCGTAAAAATACGACGCTTCTGACAATGAACGGTGATATCCGTGAGTCAAAAACCTTGAACATTTAGAACGAGGGATATCTTTTTGTTTATGTCTACGCTTTTAACGACCAAGGGTACATCCCTACATCCTCATTAAATCCTAGTGCAAGGTATAAAAGCTACATTGATGGAGTCTTCCAGTAACGCACCTACCATACTCTTAAAAATAGATGTAACACACTTATGACTACTTTGACAAGAAGGTCGTGTTATAGTGTGCGAGTCTTACCTCAGGTTCGACGACAATACCGCACGTGGAGTGCTACGACGGCGACACGATGGAGTGGTACGACGCTGCGCCCATGAACCTGAATAGATCGGCGCTGAGCGCATGTGTGCTCACCGGCCTGCCCAACGCCAGGTCCTTCTCGTACCTCGCCAAAGCCGTCCCCGCCGCCGGCGCTGATCAAGCACACCATTCCTAGACTCAGCATTTACGTAAACTCAGCATTTTTGGAAAGTCAGCAGTTTGGTTAAATCCTGATTATTTTTAAACGTCGCGTTTTTGTTTATTCGGCATTTTATTAAACTCGGTATTTAGGTAAATTCAGCATTGTAGTAAACTCAGCTCTTTTGAAAAGTAAGCATATCTATAAACGATATTATTTGTTAACTAAGCCCTTTGGAATACAATGGTTGTAAGTTTTAAAACTCGACTTGTTACACATTATATTAATTCACATGTATTGCAATATTCAACCCTTAACATACTTAAAAATAACTATTAAATATATCCAGATGTGGTCATATTATTTAAATGGGTTTACTATTATCATTTGGGATTCACACATTTTACAGAGACTGATTAGTTTTCAAGGGTTATCTAAGACGAAAACTATTTAACAAAAGCTTTCGCTTTGATATATTATTTTGGCATTTTCACAAAGATACCGCTTACGTGGGACTGAATACGGCATTATTAGCGTATACCTAGTTCAATTTAATATATGTATGTAATCGAAATTCTTTATGAAAAAACGATATAGGTATTTTTATATCCTTAAATATCTTAAGTACAAAATTATAAAACACAAATCTTACATAAAATTTTGCAGTTTAAAAAATGTTATGCTATATTAAAGTCCAATTATGTAGTCGTACTAATTTATTATAGATATCGATAATTTCCTTTGTATATAAAAATATTAGTTTCTAATTCAGACAAATCTCCTCCCATCCTTGAGTGAAAGTTTTAAAGGGGCTAGATAATGGTTTTTTAGATTGTAAATAGTATTTTGTGTAGGCTATTTTGTTTAAATAAATCTTAAATCATGGTTATAATTTTGTAACGAGTATTTGTTTTTGTACGTTCGCATTAAATCGTTGCTTGACAGAAATTGATTAAAATGCTTTTGATAGTAGCTTTCTTTAAAGCTGTAGATTTGTAAAATTTAATGGTTTTACGTTTTGAATTTATGACATTTTTTATTTTGGTGATTTTGTATACAATTTGCGTCAGACAATCGATATGGTCGCGTTTGTAAAAATAATAAAAGACAATATTTCGGTGGGCGAACACCGTTAGCTGTGATATTCCGCTAGTCATTGTAAAAATGGTAAAATATGTAAAAAATTTATTGCGAAAAATTTATTGTACTCGAGTTATTTAGAAATTCACAAATAAAGTAAAAAGTATATGTACGGGACAATTTTGTTATTGTTTCAATCCCTAACATCTTAAAGCTGTACAAATTTAATACCGATATGATCTCATCCGTGAGAATTAAGAAGAAAAAAGAAGAGAAGTTGTCTTCATGCGCCTCCGTCAGTTTTGCTTACATGACTGAAAGAGTACAATGACTGAAAGACTGAGGCGATCCCATAGTGAATCGTACGGCCATCGTACTACGAAACCTATTTATAGCGGGCGCGTACAAAATGTCCTGTGAACCAAATGTTCACACGAACGTAGGTGCAGATAGCGAGAGTGGCGTGCAATCGTGCGTACATTTACTACGGAGGGGAATTTGGGGTGAAACCGGGAGCGCTCCCCCTACCTCCCCCGCGTCCCCTAGCACCGTCTCGATCGAAGCAAATCCACATCGAGCGTAGTGGCGGCCGCATTCGGGCGCAGTGCTCTCTCAAAATAGAAAATTACCTATCGCAATGGAACTGAAGGGAAAGGTGGCTCTCATCACCGGTGCGGCCGCCGGTATCGGCCTTGCGTATAGCGAGGAACTGCTCAAGCAAGGAGCCAAGGTGAGTTCGTTCCTTAAGTAAACATAAGAAGTGCGCACATGCCTCATTACGATTAATAAATCTTAAGTTCAAGGCGAAAGGTTGATGTAGCCGTGCCACATACCCAATGCTTCTTCATAACGCACGGAGTATAGAAGTAATTGCTTAAATAAACGTAATTTGACGTAGATTTTCCTTGTCCGCGGCAACCAATTTGTATTGATTTTTGCCGGCGCCCCGGACGTCGGAGTAACTTAATGTTTCCTTGTGGGTTACTGTGATAAGGTATTTGCGAGTACTACGAAGTTATTTCTGTGTATAGGCTAATGTATACAGTACGGTATTATAATCGATACAGGCACTTGTAAACTTATTTTGAGCGGTGACTGTACGAATGAGGTCGGATATTTATTGGATCAAAGAATTTAATGATAAATAATAATTATAAGTCATCGTTATAATTAGTTGAATATCATAAACGATTATGCATTTATACACAGTCCAACAGCATAGTTTAGACACTTATGGACGAATTGATTTTTCTGTTGACTGGAATTTTGTTGTCCTTGTCGTGTCATTGACTTAAGAGAACAAAGCAGGTGTAGTGTAGATGTAGCCACAAAGTGGTTTAATGAAAATGGGGCGATTTTCCGGGTCGTTAAAGCTTAGCATTATTTTATTAAATTATACGTAAGCGTAAGCGAGATCTCAGTTTAGATTTTATAGTCAAGTTATGATATCACATAATTAGGTTTGTTGTTGATTGTTACAACTAAGTTGGAAATAAACAAACAATAGGACTGCGTTAGTTAATGGCGAATTTTTATTAATTCTAATGTAGCTGAATTATGGTAGATTTTCCCCTGTATAACTGTTAAACTCAATAATCGGTTCCCAGCGATTTAAATCCACATTTTGCAATTTAATTAAATTTATTAAATCTAAATGGGTAATTTTTTTATAGTATAAAAATAAAGTCCGATTTAGATTCTCGAGCCAAATGAGTACTCGAGTAATTGTTTCTGCAGTTCACTTTGCTCTTAGAAATCCATAATTTCTCAGAACGGAGACTACGGCGACTGCTAGTGATCTTGATAACGTTCTTACTTCTTACCACTCATCTTGAAAGTTAAAACCTAAGAATGTACTGTATTGAAGACAGAAAGGTTATAGATACGAATACAGCTTCCCGCGGATACTTGCGCACACATAAATATTTGGAACTGTTTTGTTATAATGTAGTCGTAGATACTTCAGAACGCTAGCTTTTGGTTATATATTGAAGAAAAAATTTACTAATAATCAAGCCATAGTTTTACTTGCATAATATGTTTTTGTTAACAAAAACAGATGAACTAACGCTTTTTTCTTGTTAACTTTATCAATGATGTTAATATTTTAGATCACTTAAAATGTTATAAAAATAAATAAATAATAATAATAATAATGAAGAAATATCATTCGGTTCATTTTTCAAATTCAAAGTGTGCTGTGATATTTTCAGTAGTAGCTACTTAACATTTTTGTTTTATTTAAAATTTAAAAGCAAAAAGTATACCACTCTATATGTTATTGTCAAAACACTGGTGCCGTATGAAATTTATTTTATAATTTCGCAAGAACTTTAAATTGCATTAACAATAATTTACTCGTAATAATTCGATCACTGTTACTGTGTTGTTGTGATTTAGAGGACAATAAATAATGTATATACGTAATGAAATTTCGAGATCCTGATGGTTGTAATACGGTAAATTACTTTTTACCTAACATAAAATGAAACATGTAACATAAAATTGGATTCGTATTTTACTTTATTTCAAAATGTAATTTAATGCCACTAATTGTTTTCGGCCAGTATTAACAAAGTTCTTGTTAAAATTGTATTGCAAGTCGCTCTAACTAGAGGGTATTTTGTAATCTGTGCTGCTATGTCCGGTAAAGCCGGCTTCGATACCATACACCGTTACCAAGTACCTACACAGATTATTACGGGTGCGAAACTGCGAACACTTTGATGGCTTCACTAGTGCAACGTTTAGAATGTTCATTTATGAAGTTATATTTCTTCTGGAGCTTTATGAAATTCAGATGATTGTATTTTTCGGAATGAAACAAAGATTCAAAATATATAAAGCAGTCTTTACACGATAATTATATTATAATCTTTACGCTCTAAAGTTATTAACACGAGTTAAACCATAGAGTAATACTTATCTTATTACTACTGGTTGGTTGATATGATGGATATATTTCTTATCTTGGAATTAAAGAATTATTTGAGTAACGGCTCCTGTACCATAGGTAAAAACATGCAAAGAAACTTTAAGACAAATAGAGTTATTAATGACACATTATGGTAATTGTTGTTCAGGATATATATACATATATATATTTACCTAAATGACGTTTAACATTTTGCGTGTCTAAAGAAGTACTGAAATACACACACAGTTTTGTTATAAAGCATTTGGGAATTATGGATTGTTTCATTTAATAAGCGGTGAGCGTTTCGACGATAGATGATTAAACCAAAATATTTTAAAATTAAGATTTATTCAATAGTTTTATAGCTCCTAACCGGCCAAGAACACCATAGACAATTCGTTTTCGGCCTTATATCGGTCAGGCAATGTATTTTAAACAAAGAATGAAGAGTGAATGAAACTTGTGAGTGGGACGAACTGTAATCGTTAGTTACTACAGCGTTGATCGTTATAAACAAAAGTCTATATTTTACAATGAAATGAAAATATAATTGCAGGTTTCCCTGTGCGATATAGACTCAGAAATCGGAGAACAGGTTTCTGATGAACTTGGCGTCAAATACGGAAGGAAAAATGTTTTGTTCTGTCAATGCGATGTTACCGATTATCCGCAGTATGAGGGTAAGAACGAAAAAGAGAATCTTCACCTAATTATTTATGGAATATGTATTTAATATTGTTGAAAAAAAAGAAAAAAGAAAAATATCCATTAATTAAATATTATATGAGTTAAATTCAAGCTTGCTAAGAATTTTTTCATTAAAATTTAAAATGTTTTTAAACTTGTATCTTTTAAAAGAGGTCAGCAATATACTTGAGTGTTAAATTACAGAGGCGTTCGAGATGACCATAAAGGTGTTCAACAGACTGGACATAGTGATAAACAACGCCGGCGTGATGAACGACAGATTCTGGGAGTTGGAAGTCGATGTTAATTTGGTAAGTTAACAAATACTTATTTGGTAGATATTTGTCAATCCATCAGGTGGGATAGGATAGTAATTAAACATTAACTTTAACTTTGATCATTTTTAATTACCACTTGTAGATCATCATTAGGGTTTACAATGATATGAGTGCTCACGACATGTAGTTATTTTGTACTGTTTCCGATATTTCAACAAAAATTTACCGAGTTGACGAGTGAACTAAATGTGAAATTTGCAAGGATAAATAATAGATAAATAAAGCTACACATTCATAGCCTTACATTATTATTCCGTGTCGTTGGTGCTATGGTGTCACAACACACAAAGACAAGGACACACCCAAACCTAGACCGAGGACAAAAATTTATAGTCACCATTGAAATTGATACCCCACTGCGATTTGAATTCAGGACCCTACGAAGGGCAGTTTGGCATAGTTACTTGCGCCACGCAGGTCGCCAATGACAGGTGACAATTACACTAATAAATCTATCTAAATCTGCGTTCTGTTCAGTTTTGTTTTGTTACTTGTATCATTGTAACAAAACTCCGCGATGAGTTAACCGTAAAATCATAGACGTAGTAGAATTCATTTAATGATTACAAATGGTCATCAAACAGTAAACATCTTTGAAACATGTCTTTCCCTAAGAAATGCCTATTTCACTGAGGGTGAGAAAGCTGTGGTAAATGAGGTATTTTGTGTTAAGTGCCATGACTTGTCCGGAATTAATCCTTTACGTAAGCAGTGGATTGAAGCCCGACAAGACTGCGCTTAGCGGCGTACAGATTGAGCGTATTTGCGGCGCGCATAAGCCGTTTTCAATGGCAAGCCGGCTGATTACAACGCTCCCCTTACCTGCTTCACGTTACAACGGACGCGCATGCATAAGTACGAACGTACCCATGCTAATGAACGCTCAAACTGTGTATCATCTATATCACGAATGAACCTACAGCTGATTATCATATCTAATATTAAGAAACCTTCAACCAGATATAGGCTGAGTACTCAACACGGGTCTCCTATCTGAGGAGATCTACAGTATACAATACAATATACTTTATTGCGTATACTAAGTAAATAATTTTCGTTAACCCAAATATCAGAAGTATTTATGGCCCAGAAGAGACCAACTATACATAGGATAGGGATATATAGTTGGAAGGAACTAGGAAGACGAAGGTTGATGTTATATTATAAACGTGGCTCAATTTCATTAAATTATTAATACATTTAAATATATACTAGATAGTTAATGGAAATTGAAGTAAGAAAATAACATTTTAAACGGAGAGCAGTGTACGAAGTTATATTTACAGCCTGTAGGTTACAGGTATAAATCAGAGATACAAAAACATCAGATAGTGCTTGTTGAAACCAGACGCAACACTTGTTGCATTCGTTGAACCGTAGCCGCATTGCGACAGTCCGTGATACATTCGTTTTCCACACTTCGATCTATACTAAAATGCTAATCATAGGTACATTACTTATATTCTAATGGAAGTAAATTGTCGTTACTAAGTAATCCTTGTAATTATACTAGCAATTATAAGTTACAAAAACTGCGGTTGTGTTATGCTAGGTATCTAGGTTTGTATTCCTACATCTTCTATTAAAAAATGCAAAATAATTCACTGTAAAACTTTACAAATACGAAACATTAAAAACATTGTTCATTAAGAACTTAAAAGTTCGGAACTACAAAGCTTTCTACAAGTAGGTAGATAGTGTAATTATCTGTTTCTTGTGACCCTATCTCTTAGATGTAGATGGATACTCTCGACTTCTAATAACAAATATAATAAAATCTTTTAAGTAAATGCTGAAATATTTTCATTATTTGTATTATGTTTGACAATTTATTTTGTATCTACTCAAATATTTTATTCAGACAAAAAGTCACGACAAATTTTATAAATGACCTGTTTTTTTATGTAAAATATTAGGGTTAATTAGAGTATTTTGTTTCTTTTTTTAATGTGTGATTGACGCCAAGCATTAACATATACCAAGTTATTTTAACAAAGAAAAAAAAGCGGGTACTGATGTTTATTGTCTATGATTGGATTTATTTTAAAACTAAAACATACTCAATTCCAGAACGGAGTGATTCGCGGGACGCTGCTGGCCTACCGCTTCATGGGCAAAGACCGTGGGGGCCAGGGCGGGACCATCATCAACACGGCGTCTACCGCGTTCAACAGGCCCCAAGTGTCCACGCCGATATACACTGCCACCAATTACGCTGTCGTGGGACTGACCCGCTCTTATGGGGTAATTTGTAGTTTCAACATTTTTTGTGGGTACACGCTGTTTCAAATGTAATGAGAAGATTGGGAGGGTAGTTACAATTATAGATACATTTCATGGCGATTAATCAAACTTAATATTTCTGATATAATTAGAACCTTTAGCGTTTTGATCTCTACGTAATCTAGATGATCATGCCTATGGGCTATGTTCCGATTGTTTTATGCTCAATTCAAGTTCCAGTCGTTGGCAGAAAGGGAATTTTGATCGTTGTGGAAATAATGTGTTTAGTGTAAGTATAAATGATAAAGCGGCTAAAGCTATTCGTTGTCTTTTACTTTGTAATTTGCTAAACACAGGCTCCTTCTGCAAAATAGAAGAGCGAAGGTTATCGATCTCATTCTTCAACAGGACCAATACCACGTGAATTTAACCGGCGTACGAAGTTTGGTGCTCTGCCCCGGACTTACTGACACCGGACTGGTGAAGGAAATCCGCAAGCAGCTAATGTCCTCAGAGTACGAAGCAGCCTGGCAGCGGGACAACGCTAACTGCAAGACTCAGAGGTGACCTAATGATATTCTACTTTTGTAAACTATTAAAACAGTACTCATAGATCGTTGTAATTTTTCTTATGAATGGTATCAATTTTATAAACCACTGGTCGCCAAAAATTTTTGTAAGAAATTTCATCAATTGCTTAATATTTTCTGTGTTGCAAGAGTAGAAAATAATCATAATGTAAAGTTTTTTGTATTAATTAATATTAATAATATTAATGACCGATCAGAAATACCATTCTAGATTTTATCAATGTTAAAATTCTTTAAGGCCATAATTATTGTTTCACTAATAAAATTTATGAATGATTACAGTGCTGAACACGTGGGTCGAGCTCTCATAGAGATCCTGGCAAAGGGTCAAAGCGGTTCCGTGTGGGTTGTGGAAAACGGTCAGCCCGCCCGGGAGTGGCGCGGTTAAACGAGACGTAACGTATACGCGAAGCAGTAAACTGTTCTACTATTTGTCACTTTGCATAATGTCAATGCGATGCCACGGCTTTTTAAACTGACAATATCAATGTGATTCATTTGCTGTGGAACTTTTCTTATTCCAGCAATGCATTCATCGGTTCCCTTTTGACGGGATGATGCGAAATAATACCTCATGTATTGCAAATGACTGTCCTTTATGAATGAATACTCACGTTTCTTATAAATTTAATACGGAATTCCCTTAGTTTTTTAGTGGCAATTTACTTTTTTGTATTGTCTATGCCCAGGGGCAATCAGGAGTTCTCACCGAATGACTATTTGTCGTGTTTGATAGATTTTAATAAGTTCGTTTTGCCAATAATATTGTCGCGTGGCATCTCAGTGAAATACGAGCCAGAGTGCTATGTGGTGTAAACCCTACAATAACGACGTAATGCTACAAAATAAAAAAATAATTAATAATCAAAATTTTCTCAAATATTTTGGTAGCACAATAATGTATTTTTATCAATATTTCAATGTATTAGTATTATATATGTATTGTCTTTATACAGCTAAATGTTAGGAATAATGCGAGGTAATTTATTTTTCCTATACTAATTTAGAAAGAAGAATACCATTCACATAATAGATTGCTCCTAAAATAGCTAGGAATTGTTTAGCTCTCAAAGTTTACTGTGGAGATATATTACTTCAGTGCACATAATTAAAAAATATATAGTTAATGGATTGATAATCACGCATTTGTGCTCAGCGGTAACTAAATATAGGATTTAATAAAACAATATGATAAGTGCTTATTTATGGATTTTTCTCAATACTAATCTATCTACGTGTAAGCAAGCATCTATAGTTTATATTACGATAAGATTTTGTAAATAAGTTCTTTTCCTAGTATAGTCACCTGTGTAAGAAACTGTATTTATATTTTTTACCGAAATGTTTTATAATTGTAATATAAAGGAATACCAAAGTCGCGTATTGACTGTCTTATAAAACGGATGCATTTTAAAAGGTATTAATAGCATTCCTTCATCTTATATCTGCTATATTCAAGAATGTGTAAGATTATGTGCCATGTACATTGTGTATTAACAATATGAAAACGATCAGTAGGATCTTGAACATATCTAGTTCTTTGCTTTCTTGAATGCGATATTTACTGGTCGAAATATACCAATATTATCGCCATTTACCAATAGTTTTTACCAGTCGAAATACTGGGATTTTCATCCCATGACTTATACGACCGCTGAAAATTTATATCCTATAAATATAGGTTGTATGGATGTATGTTAGAGGTATGTAAAGGAATGTTGTGATCGTATTTAGAAACGTTTTCACTATCGTATCGTTGGCTTTCATGATTGTAATGGTAAACAGGTATTTGAAGTATAAGTTACGAATGTCTAACATTTTGTTGATGTGAAGCTCTTTTGCTGTGGAATTAGTATTGTCAATGTCCAACACATTAATTTTAGTCTCAAACATATTACACATCTTAAACATTGCATATTAATTTTTCATTTTAAAATTCATAGCCAATCCCACTAA
Source organism: Carystus phorcus (assembly GCA_018248895.1). Classification (NCBI taxonomy): domain Eukaryota; kingdom Metazoa; phylum Arthropoda; class Insecta; order Lepidoptera; family Hesperiidae; genus Carystus; species Carystus phorcus. The sequence goes on from DWJN01000107.1 coordinate 25,123, forward strand.
TGATAATTGACATTGTAATAATATAAAGGCATTGTAATGATTTTATTTATAACTGTAGGTTCAAAAAATACCTTATATAGAATCAGTCTATTTCTAGTAGACTACAGAATTATGCTGCTAAATAATAGAGCTAAGACACTGTCTCAAGCTTAGTTCGCTCTTAATATATCCCTTCTACATGTTTATATTTACATAATGTATTTTAACTGGGATGTAATTGGAATAATTTGAAACTGAAATCTTGTATAATTGGATAATGTGAAATTCCACACCAAAAGCTTACGCAAATCCTGTTATGGACATTTTGAATAAGTTAAATTCTCGATATATACTTAAGATATACTTTTATATGTTTTATAGTTTTGTATCAAAATTTGTTACCCGCCGAGTGTCAAACTAAATATTACCCAAAGTTTTTATACGGCCTTAAGTTTTTATTTGCAATAAAAAATATAAAAAGAATACTTGTTTTTAATTGAATAACCACTTCAAAGATTTGTAGTAAATGTATATTTCCGTATGTATTACAATCACCAGGTACAGCTTTTGAGTTTTACAAATATAATGTATTTTGTCAAAATCTTTACTTCAATTTTATTTTTATTCAAAAAAGGACTTTTACAGACAACTTTTAAAATAGATGATACTAAGTGATTCCATTTTGACTTAACAAAAAACAGTCCTTTTCTAAGATTAATTTCTAACACTATAATTTGTGTGATAAACGCTGGCTCTCCATCAGCACATTTTCCCGAGAAGCGATATGGCAGTTGGGCGCTTCACAACATTCATCACCGACAACTCCACACAGACAAGCTCCAGGAACTGCCATACACACTCCTCTGCAGTCCTACTATCACAATTGATTCACTAACAATTAAAAATTACAGTCAATAAAATCATCTCGAAGTCATTCAGCGGAGCCAAAACACATCGATAACTATGAATAAAACCATCGAACGGAAACCTGGCCAGCAGAACTTACACTCACAAGTACTTCAGCTCTCATTTAGCTACAAATAACTATACATTAATTAGTAGGACCGCTCCGTCCGCCGCGTCACCGTTCAAAAGATAACATAAAAACCGCAATGACGCGACGGACGCGATAAAAACACGTTTACAATAACTAACGTTCGTTACAATTTTATAGGCACAAACTGCGCGTTACAAGGGAAGCTAAGAAAATATATAATTCAATCGGCAATGACATAAATAACGATTCAATTATACTACGTAGGGTTCCCTATGCTTAGCCTCGATACAATTTACAAGGGGAGGCGGTCTCTCGTCACACTCGGCCGTCCACGTTCGACCATCACGACATTGACGTTGGGATCACAGAAATTTGTTTATGAGGGGAGTCAATTCGGATGACGCCAATGCACAACCGGGACTGCATCACCACACTGATCCATGTGAAAATACTTTTACGACATTGTTCACAACAAAAAAGTTTTACCATACCGCCATAGTACAAAAAAAGCATTTTTAGTCACCATGACATGGTAAAAAAAGCATTTTGTGTCACCATAACAAAGTAGCATGATGCTTTTTCCTGTATACATACAAACGTATTAAGGTTCCACATGGATCAGTGTGGCCGTTCAGTCCTCCAGCGGCCAACAATCCTATACTTACGTTACGCTATCAGTAAGCGCCTGGACGAAGTCGATTTCCTTCACGCGTGCTCGCGGGAATTTCCAACAGATACCTTCCATGTACTGGATACAACACTATCACACCATAACAATGTCCGTCTTCTATAAACCGTGCCACGTTATAACTTCCCGCAAATACGGCTCCACTTTCATTATAAACCGATTAACATTTATTATACACTTCGATCACCGACATACACTTTTCCGTTACTTATCCACTCGTGATCAGTCCTCGCGATAATAAATTAAGATTCAGTATACTCTCCGTGTCCAACTTCCACTACTTAGCTGAAAATGAAAAACAATACATGAAACTTCAGATAGATATTAATGTAGTGTAATAAAATAGTATTGTTAGTAGTTGTACATTTTGTCGTAAGTTCCTAAATTACCTTCGTAAATAGTATGTTTCATCAAATATATTTCATGTGTATCAAGGATCAGTAATAGTTTTTTTAAATGTAAATGCCGACAAGCCGCCCTACTGACCGCCACTGAGGTTGCTGGACTCTGTCAATCGCTTGAGATGTTTTATAAGTTAACGCTTGACTACAACCCAACCAGATGTTAAGCAAAGATGTAGTCTTGGATGGTAAAGTGCACCAACTTTTTAAGCCTATTTATTCGGTTCTCGCGGTATAGATGACGAAAAAAGCGTAATGTTTGTACTCAAGGAATGTCAAAATTGACAGTTAAAAAAAGGTCTATCAACAGACTAAATGCACATTTTCAATGAGCTGACACAGTATTCTACACTTCACCACCTACTACGGCAAGGTAGGGAGATCAGTTGACTTGGATCTGCTCGGATTGGCTTGCCATGGAAGTGTTACACTATATTTAGAGAAAAATAGATAGTGTACGTACCTGCCGCGGTGGCAGGCTGCGGCTGCGAGCCGGACGCCGCGGGCGCGTTGTTCCGCATGCGGTTGTGTCCGTTGTTCATGTTCATGTTGCCCATGTTCATGTTCATGTTGGCCATGTTCATGTGCGGCCGGCCGCGCCCGCCGCGCATCGCCCGCCAGCTGGGGAAATACCACATCCTACCTCTCAGTTGTGAACACCATTCTTTAGCCACCTTCCAACTGTATACGATACATGTGCAGTGTGCGCGGGGTTAGTGTATTTGTTATGTTACATGATTTATTGGAACGTTTTTAACTTTGGTGGAGATTATGTTACATGATATTAACTCGATTGGTTACTTACGATTCTTTTACATTCGAAAATGTGATGCCACAATTGTAATGAGATTTATGTCAGTAAATACATTGTCTTTGCGTTGTAAATGTATTTTTCCCTTAAATTAACCTTTACTATAATACCTGTACATTTAAAGGCTTTTAATAATGGTAACTTAGATAATTACGACCTTAGTGTTTATTTCATTAATGAAATAATTGTACTACAAATTTTATACTATGTTGCGTTATCAAAGCAATTTACTATATCACATAGGTAAGTGGGAAGAATTGCACAACAATTTTACAACATGTATTTCATTCAACACGTATATACGCAAAATGTACGAAATCAAAAATAAGTTTTATTCAAATATTATCTATTTGTTCATACATCAATATTATATTTGAGAAAGTACATATATGGAGGAGATTACTACATCCCGACACAATGAGTGTCGAGATAATTACATTAATGATGACTATTGCACCTAAATTTGTAGAATGTTAAAAATATAAATATTGAAATTTCAATGCTCCTAGATTTATGAGTTTATTCACATTGTATTGTTTTCCTAAAACATGTGTATATGTGTACATTTGTCATACCCACATAGTTATTGAGTTATAGAAAATCATGATTTATTGTGAGATTGGCAGACATGTAAAGATTTGTATGTTTGTAATTGATAAACTGATATAGCCAAATTCTACATAAGCTTCACACCCGTTATACAATCACCCATGTTAATAAGCAAATATTAAGCAAACCCGTAGAATGCTGTATACACCGAAATACTAGTAACAATTTATTAGTTATAATTCTCGTTGGTTGTTCAAAATACTACAATGTAAATTGTAAGAAAGCACCAGTAATTAATTTTCGAAAAAAAAAGAAAAAAATTATTCGCAAATAGATTTCAACTATGAGTTAGTTATAAGCCTTGACATTATTCATACTATATTAATTGTTAATAATAAAAGTAGCCTACAGTATGATGTCCTGAGCTTCTACTATAGAACTGTTATCAAGCAAAATGGAGAAATAGATACATATTTACTGGTTAAAATAATTTGTTAGTATTGGCAGTGCAGTGTTAGTAGAATTGACACAGACTTCTGTTGACACACTGAACAGGCTAACAATTGTCAAAATTTTTGCCATTTTTATACTAATTAAGTAATGATTACATTGATCTTTCACATGGGTCCACCTTAATCTTTATGTAGTCTGTCCAGTGCATTCTACAGGGTCATATTTCAAAAGCCAATAACTTCTGCAGATTCATATTTTCTTGATATAAACATGAGTATTTAAAGATTCAACAAAATTAGCCTCTATTGCAAGTATTAATATGGCACACATAAATACTCACTTTTAAAGTGTCAGATTATAGTAATGGTTAGCTATAATGGTGTTGTTTCAATATAGTAAAATATACAATTAATTGTAATTCTAAAATAATAGTGGATAAATGTTGTTTTTGTTATCACAAAATCATATATGTACATGTTGCAGTGCAGCAAACGACTTTGTCATTCAACATTTTTTCATTTTTTTTTTCATGCCAACTTACTTCTAACATTACCGGTCATCCTAATTCGTTAGAGTAGAAAATCATCAAGAATTCAATCTCTTTCAGTGCAAATAAATAAGGTCTGCAGAAATTTGACATTTCAAAAGTGGCCACAGAGGTCGGTGTCGCGAGGTGTGCGGGCGTACTAACGGTTGGTGCTGCAGGTGCTGCGCGTGCGGCGCGTGCGGGTGGCGCCAGGCCCCGCGGCCGCGCCAGGCGCCGCGCCGCGCCGACGCCACGCCGAACGTCTCCGAGTTCAGCTTGCGCTCCGTGCGCCAGTCCGTGCGCTGGCTGCGACCTTTCGACCTGCCCACCAGTTATTCATTACTCATATACTCTTCATTACTATTATACTCTTCATTATTATTATACTCCCTATTCAACTGTGGCGTTCGAAATCCGATAATTATTATTATTATGTCACTTTTTTTTTACATGTATAAAGAAATTAAGAAGTCAAATTTTATGCTGACAATTTCTATAGAAGATTTTTCATTTATGTATAATTACATCAGTGCAAAATATTCAAGAAAATGCCCTCTAATGTTTTATATTATATACATAATTAACGTCCCATGGAACCATAACCTATTCCCACACATCCCACCACAATCTTTTCATATATATTTTTTTTGTTCATTTGTATGTCACTTAGTTCCTTCTAAACAGATTATGATAAAAAATGTTGTGGCAAGTAGATTCGAGAATGTACAATTAGATCTTATAGGAAATGTTATTTTTTAAGTTGCTAGTTTCAATATTTGTCGAATCTTGTAATTAACATACTTATTTAGAGAGACAAATCCTGTGAGTCAGTTCCAGTTCTAACAACTACATTTATACTCATCATACAAAGTAGGGCACACCTTTAGATATTATTTAATGTCACAATCTAAGTTTCCTAAAGCATTATGTTTAAATAATTACTGTAAGAGTCAATCAATAATAGTTTACCTCTCTACAGCCTCACAGGAGATGTTGTCAAAGAAGCTCTTCTTCTTGTCATAGCCCATGAACTGGCTGTCGTCGTCCAACTGCTCCTCGCCCGCGCCCGTTTCATTCCCCGAGTCATCCTTCTTGTCCACTTCACCCTGCATACCCAAATATAATACATTCTTCACTCCTCATCAATGTAAATCAAACAATAGTCAAATCTATATCTTCAGCTTTTATGTATTCAGTATTAGAAATAACTAACAGATTTTCATATTTATTATGAATTATTAATTATATTTTATTTAAAAGACACTTAAAACTTTATAGTTACTTGTTATATTGTGGATAATAATCATGGGGTTAAGTTAAACACCATGCATTACGTCAATTTGAGGGATTCTCTGATGGTCTCATGTTTAACATTGGTATAGTTAATGAAGATGGGAAAGTTTTGAAATGTTAAACAAATGTACGTCTACTGAAATTCTCACCTCAACCTTAGCATCACCCTCAGTAATTTTCGTCTTCGCGAGTTGGTTGCGCAATTCCTCGAAGTTGTTGGTGGCCTGAAACAAGGTCATTATAAATACCGGTATAAGATTTGATCGAAAATTGATCTATTTCTAACAATAAGGCTGATTTATTGTTAAACATATTTGTGTTATTTCACAAATGGTAAGCCCTTGCTTATATATGTAAGACTTGCATTAACTTGAATATTTATCACCACATTACGTCATTTTAACTAACCTCTTACTATGGTATTTCCATTTATTATAATAATTATATTGTTTACAAATTATGGGTGACAATAAAACCTTAAAAAGAAGTGACACTTTTCCCTTACCTCAACTTTAGCGTCTCCGTCAGATATCTTAGCCTTGGCAAGTTGGCTACGAAGCTCCTCAAACTCAGTGTTGGCCTGCTCGAAGTCATAGTCATTGTCGAACTTGAGCGTATTCTTGTTGCGGGGCACGAACCCGCCGCGGCCCCGCCCACGCGACCTCCCCCGCCAACCACCGCGGTTGTAACCTTCACGAATACACAATTTCTCCGTTATGACCATGTTAAATGTGAAAACATAATATGACAATTGTAACTAGATGAAAGAAAGCTTGGAATTAGGTTACAATAAAAAAACGGAATGAAATTTCCTTCGATCTATCTGTTGATTTGTCGATCATTGATAAAGACATTTAAGTCCAAGGATCTAGTCAAGGTGGAGCAAATGGAAAAGCTTTCGTGAATCATGGATTACGTTTAAAGTACATAACAATGGTTCATTAGGAATAAGATTAAACTGGTTGTACCGAATTTCGAACCGAGTAAAACTAGTGGCTCATTCATAATTAGATTCAGATTATAATGACAAGTTAAAACTCACATCAAATGCAGAATACTATAAACACAAGAATGCTTACGACATGAGTTTGATATAACCATATGAGTAATAGTAATTGGAAGTAGAAAAAATTAATTGGGGGTTTCTTGCCTATTCTTCAAAGACTCCTCTAGTCCATTGAAATGTTACATTTTTTAGGCCTAACCTTGCGTTTTTCAGAGGACGCAATTTTATTTTTCTGAAGTGT
>DWJN01000108.1:0-32052 GCA_018248895.1 Carystus phorcus
AACATTAGAGAAGTAGGTAAACTGTTACGAATAACAATAGAAAGATCCTTTGAATTTTTCGAGGGGTTGTTCAAGGAAATCAGTTTACTTGTGTTGTGTTCTGAAATTATTTTGATCATTTTAAAGGGCATCAAGTCCTAAGCTGCACCAGGCAGCAAATACCCTAGCTACGCGACTGCAAATCGGCATACGAAACCCAGTTTAATCCCATGCTAATGGTAAGGTTTTTCACCCAACTGTGTAGTTACTACTTCTAGTTCACCCAACTGTCTAGTTTTTTCTTCTTTTTTTGAACGGTAACGCATCGGTGTATTTTAATGTGATAATCTGGAGACAACAACAACAACAACTGAGCACTATACAACCGACAGATAACTCGTCCGCTTATTTATCAGCTTTTTACATAAAGTTTCCTCGCGTTTTTCTAATGGCTACATAATTTTAAATATTAGAAGTACATACAAGATTCAAAACGTGTTTATGTAGAACTATCTACTAAAGTTAAAGCTGTCAGTGCTTATAAAGATTAAAATATTAGGTGTCAATCCATGGTACCTTCCTTCCGCTGTGTCGGTCGGCGGAAACGTGCGTGACTCACATGATGGTGTCCGCCATTGTCTATGCCACATATCTATCACATCATAAACTGTGGCCAGCCATACCAGCTATTTATACAATGGTAATGAGCGTCGCTCACAAACGTTATTGTTCATCGGAAAATACCATTGTCAATGATTAGGAGGGGTCTCTTCAAACAATATTTTTATTACCAAATACTCTAAATATAGATTTCGAGATCGTAAACAAAGTTACTTGTGAATTATTTAACTTTGTTAGTGACTCGTGAGGAATTTAGCAATTACTTGCAACTATACTATTGCCTAATTTTTATTTTACAAGGTCAATATGTCTGCTAATTTAATTGAACTCACACGTCTGGAAGCTAATTGGCTGTTCAGGAATTCGATTTGTGTTAAACGGTCATACACGCTACACCAATTACTGTTATTAGGATAGGTATGTAGTATAATAAAAAGTAAAAAAAAAATGTTCATTAATTTATTTTACACATTAAGTTATAATATCAGAAGGTTTTTCATTTACCTACCTAAATATTTACAGCATAAGATTATGTAGTTCAACTTATAGTATAGGATCTTAAAACTAGAGTAAAACAGAAAGATGAAGATAGATAGCTACATAAGCGTCCAATGTCGCAATGGTACCTGCTTATCTGCATTTATCTCTACCTAAATGGCTTGAGCTAAAATAACCTATTGAGATAAAAATGTAAGAGAGCATAGTTTAGCTGAGTTGTTACAAACAACAAGTATGTTGCTAGCTGAGAATCTACACTTTACAGTCTACTTTTTGCATAATTTCGGACAACAATATAACCAAAACTCACCGACATTAGTGACACTAAACTAAACCATATCGTAAATGTATTAAAACAGACACATAATTACCAACTAGAACAAGACACGAGTGTATGTGTGATCACCGGTTGTCATGTTCTAGTAGCTGCAATGTAATGTGATTGTAGTACATATGAAACAATCCTTAGGATAAATTTGTAAAAGGATTATCTGTTAGGTCACGTGAAGCTACAAATATGTATTTTCTTTCACGTTTGCCACACAATTTAAATTCTGAAGTGACTGCATAGTAATTTAATACACTCTACAACAAATAGAGTTCGTTTCTACTTAACATAATAAATGCGCAACAAGCCTCACTTATTTAAATTACTATCACCAGGTACATCTACAGTTTTAAATATCATTTTCATTAAAGTCGTACACAATGTTTTTATACATCGTAAAACTTTCGGTCAAGCGATAAATAAAAGTGTATACAAAATTAAATTTTAATACTAAAGTAGCATTTATTGTGAATGCAATTGTGTACCACAGATCAAGTTAACCATATTTTCATATTATACTGTATATATATATTATATTTCCATTTGTTTTTTAACTGAATGATAATTAATACGCAAGCATGCACTCTATGCATCATACTACTCATACGTTTTGTGCAAGATGAGTGTGTTATTCGATCTTGAGTCAGACGAATGATTCAAAATGAGAGCTTGGCACCGTTACATGCGCTCGCGCAAAACCAGGGGATGCGCCTCAATTAAACCGCCTCCCACGAACTACAGAACTGGTCTGGCTTAATAATAAACTGGTATTAAAGCGAGGTATCATTTAAATCCAATACAACTCAAATCCTTGTTAATAAATGCACCGTAAACATTTCAAACGCTTTTTAACTGACTTTTACACAGTTTATAGACAATAAATTAAAAATACACTCACAATATCACAAAATGCGCACACAGCACACAAGCTAGGGGCGGCACGCCCTCTCCGCGTGCCGAACACGGCTGTCCATTGTAATCACGTCGTCATTGCAACTTCCTAATCAATCTTTATCACGTAGTAATTCTGATTTCGCACTTTTCTCTGTTCCATTGTATGAAATGTTCGGATGATCTTTTTGTTTATATGCTTTATCCAACTTCGCAGAAGGAACGTCACTATCCGACGGCGGCACGATATTTGCCGTTATCGTCGGTACCGGAGCGGGGTCTATATTTTCACACCTGCAGAACTCTTGTAGCCAACGTTCGGAATTATACGAGGGCCCTTCCCCTCCTAATTCGGCCGGTAAAATATCAAGCGGCAGAGCGTCATGCAACGTTGATAAATTGTTTCCATGAAGAACTATTCGTTCACGCGTCTTTGCTTTCAGATACGGTTTTATGACTGCGAGCGCTGTTTCAACGTACCACGGCTGACCGATGAAGTGTATACTCTTAAAACGTACAGGCATGCAGTCTTGGAGACAATCGATCATTAACTTCAAAATCTTAGCTTGTAAACTGCACGATTGTTTGAATGTAAACTCAGTCCAGTCTACAATAATCACGTATCCATTGGCTTGGTTCTGCACATCTGCGAGAGTGCGTTCCAGTGTGAGTAATAGCGCTCGGTAGACGGAGAGTAGAGGGCAGGCGTGCGGAGTCCAGTTGGAAGCGAACATTAGGAGAATGCATCGCCCACGCCGGTCGCGCTGAGCCAGCACCCCGGGTAGGCCATCGGCAAGGGCGCGCAGCACACCGCCATCTGCCGGCGCCCACAAATCGGGATGCTCCCGCCGATACTGATGATAACGCACTAGTAATTCAAAACTCTGCTGCACATCGTGTTTACGAGCGTACAGGAACCGCCGTAAGAAGTTGTCGTCTTGACATCGACTTTTGTCTCGCAGGGCGAGGTTGAGACTCGAATCGACCGCTTCCTTCAGCCCGTCTAGCGCACGTTGCTTGTCTCCGTCCGTGAGTCGTTTTCTGGGAACGTCGCAGAGTCGCTCGTTTTGCATTTGTTGGTGAAGCCGCCAGTCGTATTCAGCGTACTCGTTCATGTCTGGCGATGCTATGAGTCATGCGGCCTTTCACTAGAGTCGCGGTGTTGCGCGCGCGCCGCTTGAGCTCGAGGCCGACTGCGCACCGTGTTCGCTTCGCGCGCCGCCGCCATCGTTGGCCGTTCATTAAACCGCATGGTGCCTCGTTTACACAACTCTCCTTGCGTGTTTATATCTTAACCAAACTCAGGTTAAAAATGATACCCCATATCTAAAACATTTCTGCTGTATGTCATTATTTATTTTAAAGTTATTAAACTCGTATTAAAACTAAACAAATTAATTAATTATTAATAATACAGGTTAATATGACATTTGTATAGTATTTCCTTTCTTGAAATACTTAAGGTTTTGTATATAAATTCGCTTTTATATAAATTGATTCAAGAAGCGTACCAGATGTACCTAATTACACTCACAAAGATACTCGCGTCAGTATAAACTGTGCACGATGTTTCAAACGAGTCATAACTTACCCGAGCAGGCAGAGCGAGTTATAAATAAAAGAAAAACTGAAGGTTGGCGGTATACCGGTCAATTGGCTGGCTGGTTTCTGCTATGACGTAGCAGCACGTGCGTGCGGGACGCATTGCATACGAGTAAGCGAGACAGCGAACTACATTGTACCATTATTTCGTCGAAGCCTTATAGGTAACGTATAAACGGATGACCGAAAATCGTTATACGTCCGCGCTTTGTTCACTTTATCGTACACCTCGTAACCATAACCGGTAACATTTGTTACACGTGCAGCATTTGAAACTAATAGTTTCTATATCGATCTTTGGCAGACTATCGATCCGTACGTAGAAGAAATTAATCATGCGTCAACGCACATTTTAATAAGGTGATCGTGCGTTGATCGACTGGGTATAATAGGCTTGAAAGCAATGGTGTTAATGCACTAAGGAACACACTAGGTATGTAAATTAAATGGACACTAGCATTCATGATGGACGGGTAAACAATGCTCGTTTAATATGTACGGCGATAGGCGTTTATAGGATGTTTACAGTGTGAAATAATAATATTATCTCGAACAAAGATCAACTCAATGGCAGTTTTATAAATTATAAACGATATACAACTATATATACAAATGCGGTTAATAATTAGTCAAGTTGAACATAATTTGTTATCAATTAGTTTGCAAGTCCGCTTCAATTAATTCCAAAATAAACAAATATATTTTTATTTCATAACATAATTGCTAACAATATGTTGCTTGCTAATTTTAATGACATTTGCTAAAATTTATTACAATACCAGAATATAAATAATGTTATTGACTAATTCTTAATAAATATCGTGTTTTGGCTAGATTTATTTGGCTTACCTAAAGTTACTTTTACAACAGTCAGGAATGTAAGTTATCTCTTTTTATCCATTAAAGTTATCTTAAAATAAATTACGTTAGATAAAGCAACTTTGATTGATGATATAAGATAAGAAATCGTACAAATAAACTGAACACATGACTATTCACACACTAATAGTAAAGACATCAACGAACAAATCCTGATTCCTATAGGAATTTCACAACTACTTTAAAATAAATACTACTTAATGTTAACCTTTACGTTCAATTTGGAATAATCCGTAGCTCTTTAGCTGACGAGATAACATCAAGTTTAATAAATATATAAGCAAGTAAATGTAGTGCACATTTCGTTTGCATTTTTAGTGAGGACCATCAAATTGTTACTTAATGATGTAGTAACATGGAATGTTTACTTTCAAGGGCAACGACTTTTAAAAAATTAAGCGTGGCGGTGCATCTTATGGTCGTTGCCCTGCATTGACTAGGCTCGCCCGCTCAACGTAAAAATAGACTCGCACCGTCTCCCGAGATGTGCAGATGACCCAACTTGGTTATGTTGCCTTGGTACTTTAAAATGTATATATGGATATATGGAAGTATTCATGAATCATCTCTACCTGTGTATGCCCTTATATGTTCTTAACATTTAAGATCAGATACATTATCCATTTACTTATCGGAAATCTAAAATAATCACAACCAAAAATAAGAAGGTTTAAAGAACTTAAAATAAGTAAAAGATACCATAAAATAGGTTAATATAATAAGTATAATCCGAAATGAGTGCTGTTAATAAATTTTAGGGTAATTTTATTACACAATAACTACTGCAAAGATCCACATCATCACATAATTAATATTCGTATCATAACGGATACTAGACACACTTTTATCTACAAACAAGGTGAAGTATCGATCACAGCTGATAAGTTTTGATAATAGTTATCGCGAATATCTGAACCTACATATTCGTATCTACTTCTGACATATCAGCAATGACTAAGACGAACATACACATATTATAGATGATATTTTAGTATAAAATTTTGAACTCAAGTTATAGATTATTATAGTTATGCATTGTTTATCACCCGCATGACCCACAGCGAAGCAGTAGGCTTCTCTATATGTTTTTGAAAGAATTTTATGTTGGACAGTTGCGATGTTCGTCATGTCGCATTGTTTAAAAGGCTGCAGGCAACATATAAGAATTATCACTCAAGGAAAAAGAGTAAATAATGAAAATACTGACTCTTAAGCTCTCAGCTGGAACACAAAGAGACGCCAGGCAGACGTTACGGAAAGATCATAAGAATAATATTGATGTCAACCCATTAATGGCCCACTACTGAGTATGGGTCTCGCAATATCACTGAAGAGGTCTAGAGCATCCTTCACGGTGCCCTATTGCGGATTGGTGGTGGGGTTACTGGCAAACCAAATGTCGGAAAATTTTATGCCGCCCAAATGCCTTCGACGTGGCTTAACAACTGCTATCTACTATAACAGTCGGGACCGGCAGCTTAACGTGCTCTCACAAGAAATGTTTACCACTAGCGGTCACCCATTCAGGTACCGACCGCGACCGAAGTTGCTTAATTCTGTCAAATAGCTCAGCAACGAGCGATTTGGCTATGAGCGCTTGAGAATATGTATAATCGTTATGCGAAGCTCCACCGTAAAGCGGGCTTCTGTCGCATCTTACGAAACCCTGGTTTACCGGCATGGGAATGGAGTCTGTATTTTAACTGCCCCAATACAGCTTAACATCAAACTATTTGTTTTGTATTAAACTATAGTATTAAACTATTGACAATCGAGAGATTGTTTGTTTTGATTTGATTGTTTGTTTGATAGACGTCCTATAATAGACAAAAAAGACAATGTACTTTGTAATAAAATGTAACGGACATAAAAAGATAATACTTCTTAATGTGAATGTTTTCGCCTTGAAAAAATACTAGTATAAGGTTAGGGTAATTTTAACAAGAATATACATACGTCCTTTAAAATTCAATTATACAGGCGAGGTAATAACAATTTAGATACAAATATATTAAGAAGTATTTTATCTGCTAGCCAAGTTCGGGGACACTTGCGTACTTATATTCTAGAGTAACACATAAACACAATATTTAAATGCTGTTCAAACATTCTTAAATGTCCACTCATGTAAGGTCAGTGTCAGATAAGTCCTAAGATACGATCTGACTCATGTGGCGGTGCAGACTCATCTAGGCACCTGTGTAAGGTATTAAGAGATTCATATACCAATTGTACAAGCCTTTATTAACTAAGTTAGAGAAATTGTTATACAAAATACTATAGTAAATATTAAGCAGTCTCTAACAATCCATACTATTCCTGTATAATTAACTTCAATATTATCCACTAAGACAATCCATATAATTTTACTTAAAATATTTAGTTTTTTAATAAAAGATTTAGTTTTATATAGTTTTGTAACATAATATGTAACTCAGCTCGACCACAGTGTATGCCGTGGTAACCTCTAATTAAGACTACATTAAGTTTTAAATTTTAAGATTTCATTCATTCAGCCTTAAGAACAATGTATTGACTTGTTGTTTACCCTAATAAAATATAATAAAAAAAAGTCTATAATAATACCCTCCCTGTAGCTCAGCGGATAGACTAATGACTGACAATAGTTTTCCGGGATTGATTATCTGTAGACTGCTGCTGCTTGACATAAAACTTCTCTAATTAATGCCTCTTTGACTTATTCGGGGCATTTTGTAGTTATAAAAAAATCAATAGCTTAATAGTTTCTATGTTAGAGCACTTCACCGCTCAAGAATACATCCATTTCCCATCAGATGGAACTTTAGTCAGTTATTAAATTAATAAAATATTGCTAGTACTTGCTTAATTTCATTAAACCAAATATTAGACCCGAAATAATTACTGCTCATTTATATCAGGCATTTTACGTATACTCTATTTTATCATTTTAGGTATAACTTTTATTATTCTTTATAATTGTGGGAATATTTATCAATGGAACGAATCCATTTAGTGGGATGATAAGTACAAGATACAAATAAGAATAAAGATATGTATGATATGTGAATTCGTCAGTAGCTTTCGTGTTATACCTTGTAGAAGAAGATAAATTCCTGTAAAACATTTAAGTGAAATAGTGCTTTTTCTTCAATATTTTTATTTTATGAAGTCACATTAATATCTATGCATAGCACTCCCAACTGATAGCATTCGTATGAATACCGTCATCATCGCAGGCACATGGCTGGGAGTGTCTATGATGATAAAGAAAATGAAAGCATCTCATTTTCTTAGAAGTGTTCATATCGCTCTAGTATTTAATCTGTAGATAGGTATAAAGATAACATGAATATGAAGGAATAATGCAATTTTTACACCGTCATGCACTGATGGCTTTGTAATTATTGACTTAATTGCATGCTAACTATGATGTACAAATATGTCTTAATATAGCTCAACGATCAGTAATTAGAGTTACTTGCAAGTAGGTCTAACTAGGAGAGTTAGATCATCGAATTTTTCAGTAACGTAGAGAGGAAAATCTTTAAAATATACCGTATCCCATGAAAATGTCTTGCGATTAATAGATTTTTACATAATGTGCAATCGAAATACATTTAAAATATTTAAGGCTTGAGTCTAGAATCAAAATTTTAGAAGGAAGGTGATAAATTCCCTGTAATGTTTAAAATCATATTACTCAGTCCGAGTACTCTCCATCGGATTCTACGAGCTTCTGGCCAAGTTGAGCCAGTATTTAAAGATAAACGAATAACAAAACATCTCAAAATATATGTATTTGCACGCACCGGTGATGTTTATGACCAGTACGCGGTTTTATTGTGGTGTTACAATAAATTCTTTTCACTCGGCAATCCTGTTTAGATAGTAAGCGCGGTATGAGGTTAGAATTTATTATCTTATCTGATGTACTTAATTATAATTGGTTTTGAATGCACTTGCATGCAAATTTTCATACCGCCCGAGAAATCTGGAGAGAGCGTAAGCATTCAAGCAAGAAATGTGGGCAGTTTATTGATGCTATCCGTACCGTACGTCAATACGGTCTATAAAAACAGTACTACATTAATGTTCCCGATGAAATATGACTATTCCTTGGTCTATTATTACTAACCATTATCATAGTTTATCTACTTTCTTCAACAATGACAGCCTATAGTGACGTCAGCATTGGTCTCGTAATGGAGATAAAAATAGAGAAAGTTGAATCTAAGGTTTTGATTTATTTACGTAACAGTGCTTATAAGGCACTCGCTAATTTAGCTATGATTTGCTTTGCCTTTGTTACAGTTATTATGCAATAATAATAGTTAAGTTCCATGCACAATTATAAGCCAATTCAAAATGTTTCAAATTTTCTATGACCAAGGAAACTTAAGAATAAAAAGTGTATATGTACAAAAACTCTTAACTAGTACCTACTAATAACATTGGATTTCATTCGCATACCCAGTGGTTTAAATAAAATATTAAATTTGGGAAACACGAATTACTATATCTTTAAAATAAATTCATTTATTTTTAAGTTTTTTAAAAAATATAACTTGTATTGGATTCCATCCGTCAATCTTTTTTTGAAATCTTTCGGCCCCAATATGAAGGTTTTATATTTAGAATATTTAGATTAATTTAGCAACCGTCCTCTCTTAACTTTAATTATAAATTATACTTTTTTTATAGAAAGATCAACTTAAAATTATTCATTAAGTTTTAATTTTAATTAAATTAAATGCTGTTACACGTGCCAAAAGTCAGTTTTTCACGGGTGCTATACAAATATTTCACACTCTTAAATAATAATTTTTGACAAACCGTGATATAGATGTATCTTAGGGACTTCTTATTGAGGAATCCAACAAAAAAATTCAAAGACAAAGTTTTTCACTAGCCCTATGTAAAAATCAACACCTGTTCTACAACTATAAGGATTTAATCATTTAAAATTCTTATTTGCTGCGTGCCAAACTTCGTAGTTCTAACATCGACCGTTTCAGTTCGGCGTTAATGAATTAGTCAAGCGAAAAAGGCTCTCTATTTTTATTGGATAGAATAGATTAGATGATGGCCACCGTAGTATGGTGACCTTGGCTTTAAGTCGTGGCATTCGGAGAGATTTAAACAGCAGTGAGATATTTTTGAATCTTGATGAAAAAAGCGAATGTTCACATATATCGATGTTAAGTAAAGTTATGTAGTTTTACAAGTTTATGAAAGGATCCTATGTTTCATCAAATACACGTCTTTAAAACGACGACTGACGAAAAGAAACGAACATCTCTTAAAATTCTACACACTCGGTTAATTCGAACTTGTGACAGTTGGGACAAAATTTGCTGGACAGATTTTTTGCTTAACACGTGACAAATAAATTTAATTAGTGTTCATAGTCCTATTGCCACTTTACTGTACGATGTGTGCGCCATGACTTGAGAAATAAGAGTCGTAAGGAGATTATAGAGAGATAGGTGTCTTAGGACCGCCAGTGATAAAAAAATAATTCGCGACAAGATGCGTTTGTACGTAAAATTTTTGATATTACGTTATGTCTCCTTCACCCTTAGATTGTGGTGGATAAACAATGTGGATGACTGTGAGGCGATTTACAAACTTAACACTGGTTGGCTACTGGATCCTTCAGCAATCCTTACTGGAGCAACGTGGTGTACCTTTGAAGAACGAGGGACCAATTTGATTGAATATTTAGTTATTTAATTAATTTAATATGTACTCACCATGGATCTAACTACTTACCAAAAGTGGGCTCCAGTTGTGAATCCGGTTTTAAACGTGGTTAGACTAAACTTACTATAAGTACATTGCAGTACAAGCCGTGCATTTCATGACGGTACCAGATTTAAGCTAAGATTAGATAATTTCAATAGATACTGTCTGTATAAATTGCAAAATTTTCTATCGGTCTATTCAAAAGCGATCATCTAAGTGTTTGAAATTTATCGGTCTATAGATAAGTGCTTATTATATAATACATGTTATTACACCTACCACTCCAATATTCAAATCATTTTATGTTAATAGTTGGTAAAATAGCAAAAGGATTACGTGCTAGGATTATGTTCCAGCCCTGCCTTTCGGAAGAAAAGGAGTGAGGAAATAATGGACGTATCTTATACTTTGGTACATGTGGGTGTACCTATGTATATTTACCGAGTTTCAATACAAGTAAAGAAAACACATCAAATAGATTTGCTCCAACTCCCCAACGTGCCTCTATAGTGCCCCCAACGTGGCACGCTCTAGGGGAGGCTTATGTTCAGCAGAGGACAGTTGTAAGTGTAAGTTAATGATGATTAAAAAATAGTACTGATAAATCAACAAAAGCCTAGGCTCTGAGGTCTTCTGTTGAGATAGGGTATGCAATCTCTACGCATTTCGAAATTTCACAGTTATGGATTAGAAATTAATCAATCAAAACCTCACTCGGGTAGTACAGTGGCTTGTATCCTTTATACAAGAGAAAATCCGATCGCAGCAGTGATATAGCGACGAAACAAGTCACACAGACCGATCCAAATTGCTTTGTAAATAAAGATATTATACAGAAAATAATATTTCTATCATGCTATTACTATATCATAACGGCAATAGCATTTGAATTATCCTTAGACGGTAAAATATTGCTTTTTCTTTCTACGTACAAACATATTTTAAAAACCTAATGTCACCTTTGTTAGTCGGTTTCTGATGTTCTCAAATACAGTTTAATTCAAAACGAAATAATTGCGAATAAAATTATAAGATAATTGACTATATAACTATACCTTATTAAATGTACTTACCAAACTTTATATTAATGCTTTTTATTTCCGCGTCGCCAGCACTTAAACTTTTTTTAAATGTGAAGCTTATTGCATTGTTAATGTCAGCTCAGCAAACCTTTTATCTATAATGGTTATAACACTGTAATAGGGCCTTGTGTTTGTACATTAAATATTTTTTGGATTAATTTTATTGATAAAGAGGCCAAAAGATATTTAACATAATATTTGTTTCGGTATTTTTATGCGCGTACGAGTATTACGAGGCAATAAATGATAATTGTGCATAACAGATTATTTGTAACTTATATTGTAACCTCTGGTGTAACCTGGTGTAACCGACTCTGTAACCTGGGAAATGATATTTCTAGAGATTTCGAGATATTGTCAAGAGATAAATCAATTAAAAGAATAATAAAACAAAGCCTAAAATATGAAGCTTGGTAGATAAGTAATTTCAATGATAAATCCTGTATTGCATATGGTGGAGTTATCAGAGCATAGATTTCTGAGGCAAAAGAAGGGTTACTAATACTCTAATAAATATTAAGTAGGTCTTATCTAAACAAATATTAGCAACTCGATTTCTTATGCATAATGGTGATTCAACGCTCTAATGAGAATGTGAATGCGTTAAACCAGTTTTCAAACGAACTTCTTAAAAACAGAATCAATTTATTAGAAGGTCAAACACATGAATCACCCAATGTTTTTAAGGTATTGCTTGTTTTGTGTTTTATATACGGCGTCGAATTATCTTTTTTAATTGACTTAATAAACTTAGAGTGAAAAAAACATCGATGAAAGGTTTGTATGAATAAAATGTCGCTCTATACTTTTAAATAATAAATAAATAACGCTATGTTTCAATATATCTCAGAGCCCCACACTAGGATACCCCCTGTCGTGGGTGCCATGAAGAATACACAAAGACAATTACAAACACACCCAGACCGAAAACAGAAAATTAAACTCATCATTCAAATGTCCGCCGCGCTTGGAATGGAACCCAGGACCCTTCGAACGGCGGTCCGACATGGTGACCACATAGATCGTCAAGATATAGGTGACGATGAAGTTAGATTTAATCTCTGTTAGATTCTAATAATATAAGTAAACCATCAAATAAATCGTGGTTAAGGAGATAATAAAATCATCTTCATTTGTCAATCGTTCAGTTGCTCGCGTCAGTATTCCCGTTGGGTTATAATGTAGGTGTCTTCAAGCCAAGAGTGAATAGGCATCTTCTAAGTTATTGCGCTAACCATCCAAGGCTACATCTCTGCTTGACATCAGGCAGGATAGTAGTCAAGCATTAACTTTTATAGTGGAAAAAAAATAAAATTGCTTCTGATGTTGTCTGCAGTAACAAGTAGACAAGTTGGCAAACTGCAGTCCAAGTTATTTATAGTAAAATTTCGTTACGTCGACACTGCTCGTTGCACTACGAGACAGTTTTACTAACGCAACTCCCTATTCGCGTCATGTCAACGAGCACGACATGGGATTATATTGCAGCCTCAACCGCCCTCGCTGCGCTACAGTAAAACTGTAGCTTTAAATAGGTTTCCAAAACAATTGCTATTCAAGTAATTTTAGGCATTACAATTGCTATTCAAGTTATGGCATTACAAGCCGACCCCGCATACGTTGTTTTTTGCCATATAAATTATTTCCAGGGATTTTGTAGGGTAGAAAAAAATTACTATTAAAAATAGAGGTTAGTGATATAAGGGTGAAAATATAGGGTAGTACGCATTTTTTGATGTTACAATCTACAAAAATTACAAATAAATTATCTAACAAATACAAAAAATGTCAGGGGTGAACAACCTTTATTATTTAGGGGTATAAAAAATAGATAGTAACCGGTAGCCAGACCTACTGGGCATATAAAATTTCATAAAAGTCGGTCAAGCCGTTTCGGAGGAGTATGGTAACTAACATTGTTCTATACATATAAACACATTAATTGTATTGTCTTCATTTATTGCAATGAGTTAATTAAAGCTGTGAAAACATTGATTGTGAAATTAATAATTGAAACTCTATAGTGACGTATTTATTATCCCGTAAGAATAGATACATTCTTCGGAATAAAAAGTACTCTACAGCCCTTGGTATTTAAGCTACATTATGAAAAACATCATCTCAACCTCTCCAGTAGTTTCCGCGTAAAGCGTGCACGTAATAATAATGTGTTTAACAATTATGAAAAAATATTCATTGTAGGTACACATTTAACCATATTACGTTTTATTGTCACTATAGATTTTTAATTTTAACTGGAATTATTTATAAACTGTACAATAATCGAAATATCTACTGTTTATTGTTAATTAAATACTAAAGGTATCGTTTTAATTAACATTCTTCGTTTCTTCTTTTAAGTTCACTGCAAGTATGCATAATTGCCTAATATAACAGAAACCTCATTGTTTTTGAGATGCTACTCGATATTCCCTGCTTCCTGTAACTTCAGGATGGAGATTCCTCTAGGAACTGAGGCCACTTGATTACTGTGAGATGAAAATAAATGATTAAGTACGATTACGTAATAATAAGTAAGATCAATCTTAATTAATAGTTCTATGTAAGAATCGCACATTTAATCATTCAAAGAAATTGAATTTGTGGTTTATAAAAGAGAAAAGTGCCAACTTTTTAATACTATCATAATGTCTGAGCAAACTTATGGTACGTTGCTCGAGCGTGACATTTTCTATAGAAGAGATGTGGCAAATTAGCCAGTGGAAAGTGGAACAGCGTGGTTTTGTCATATAATTCCAAAGCCGCAAGCAACATGACTAAAATATCTTGACCTAGATGTAACATTTATTGTTAATTCTGGAAGAGACACATCATTGTTGGAAAATTGAAGTGAGAAGGTTTCCACGGATAAATTAACTTAGGATAAATATGAGTCGTTTTTAATATCTTAATCACATTTTATAGTCATATTCATTCCCTACTAATTTAGTTTCTTAAATTTACATCACAGTGGTACAATTTCGATCGATTAAGGCTTTATCCTTTCGTTAATCTAATTCAGTGCTCCGGGGTTGCACTCAGCTATTTAATAAACTGGACAATGACGCCAAATATGTATGTATATCATCATGTTCAAATAAATTTAGGTGGCAGTCAGTGACTGCCATATTGCCATTATATGCTGTATAAAACTATTAACAGAACAATACCTAGAATAACATGATCACGTAGTTTAACAATAAACTCATTGAAAAACAGCGTCTTTTTATGTTGTAAAATATTGTCATATTTCATCTGTGCTCACGTGACAACGCTCGACTGAACATCTTGTTCAAACTAATTAGATACATCGGTCTGTCGTCGTCGTTTAAACTGCGAGATTTATTAGCGTTCGAAAATTAATGATCTTCTTTACTTATAATATTTGTGATCAATTAACGATGATGACTATATTGTCTTGGCACTGAAACTTGTTTCTAAGTAAAAAGACAGCAAATAAGTAGCGTAAATTTGTAAAATAGTGGCATATCTGGTAAGTACAATACGTAGATTCATAACCGCTTTTATTTTAAATTGTAAATATAACATTTTTTATACTCCAATGTTGCCTAAGCTAACTTATCATTTATAAGAAAAATAAACCATCATCATCTCCCTGTCCTTATCCCATTACTTGGGGTCGGCGCAGTAAGTAAATAAATACTTAAATAGATAAATAAATAAATACTTTTAAATATTACAACTACGTATATGAAGATAAGAAGACGCCTAACGCAAATAGGTCAATCTCGACACAAATGAGAGACCTTATAAGCACAAGAAACCTGGCACTTTCGACCATTTTAATAACAAATCTTATTCACCGCAACCAAAGGAAACCTTTCTTTATAAGAATAAAGAAGAAATAAAATCCCTAACGTCTCAAGCGCCACAATTCTTTAGACAACAAAATATTTTAGAGGTTGCACTTAATTTTCAACGGAAAATAATTACTTTTGAATTTGAGCCATGATTGCATTGGTTACTTACTAATCAATGTAAGTCAGTGTTCGTATCAATTGATTTCACTCATAATTCAATATTGCCCGTAACAACACACAGGCGTAACTCTATAGAAATCTGTTATTTTTGTGAGCCTTTTTTATACAACAATAGGACACACTGATGCTTGATAGCCCAGAAAGAATGTAGAAGAAAAAATAAAGTACTGGTCCTGAAGTAGCCTAGCGATAGCCGGAAGCTAGCCAGCTCGCTGTCCAAACAGACTTCACGGAAAGATAATATTATCTACCAGTAATAGTAATAATGCCTTCAACCCATTAATGGCCCACTACTGAGCACGGGTCCCTCCTCGTCACTGAGGAGGTCAAGAGCATACTCCACCACGCTTCTCCAATGCAGATTGGTGGAGGGGTTAGTGGCCAACCCAAATGTCGGATGTTTTTAAACCACCCGAAGGCCTCCGACATGGCTTAACGACTCCTATGTTCATAGCAACCGGGACCGACGGCTTAACGTGCCCTCCGAAGAACGGAAAACGCTCAAGAAATTTTACCACTAGCGGTCACCCATCCAGGTACCGACCGCGTCCGTAGTTGCTTAACTCGGTCGATCGCTTAGGATCGACGCGAGCCGCCGGACTATGAGCACTTCTAATAGTAATAATAGTACTTGTGATTTCTTTATACCTATTAATAATAATTATAATCCATACCTGAAGCCTTACCACAGCTTTATTGTACCTACCTATGTTATGCTGTTGGCGATCGCACATTATCACATGAAATTATTTATGAGTAAAATTTATCCATCAACTTTTGATTTAGATTTACAATTTATGTTAATTTAAATCAATTGTAATTATCTATACATATAAAAAAAACTGTAACTGATCGCTGTTTGTATGTGGCAAATGTATTTAAAATTTGATAATGGGGGTCTTTATCAATGAAGAGAACCCAAAACAATGTTTTTACATTTTGTCAATTTGTCTGCATGTTTGTGCACTCTAATCTCTGAAAAGGCTTATCCGATCTGAATGAAGTTTTTAGGGTCATATTATGATGGGCTTCAATTAACATTTAGTGTTTTTATTTTCATTTAAATCGGTTATATATGTTGCAGAACATCAGCTGTTTCAACTAGTACTTAATAACACTGGCATAAATAAAATGGCTTCGAAAGGCTTCTATCACGCATAATAACTTTCATAGTAACTTTCAGTACATAATTCCGATTATATATTTTTTTCTTATCTGTGTTACAGCAACAATCTTGATTTTGCGATTTAACACGCGAATATACAATTTATCACATCCGACTATACTTTTCGCGCGTATCTATTCCGCTATACTTATTTATATTGCGTAAGTAATTGCAAAAGTAGTGTAAGCTGCTCATTTCAGACATTACATGCGCATAATTTGGATATAATTAAGTCAATGATCTACTTCTTATTGTACATGTTTAGTAAGATTTTATTACGTTAATACATGGTTTAGTTCTCCAGTAATTCATGGTCTATTATAAACCAATATATTTACGCCTAACTTTTATTGGCCGAATTGTTACATAGATTAAATACTTATATGTTAAATAAGAAAGAAGGCTGTTGTTATCTCGAATAAATAAATAAAAAAAAAAAAAATCATGTTGATAGAAAGTAAATCGTTATCAATGCAAAAAAAAAATGTAGAAGTACAATAATTCTTTTTTCAAGTTTTTTTTACGCAACTTAGCCAGCAAATGAGTAGATGTGCCGTATAATCGACATAAGTGACACTAAAACCATCACTGATGCGTTACCAGAAGCAGAAAACAGAAGAGAGAAGGGAAGCAAATACTGGCTCTCAAACAAGTCCAAAGTATTAAGGTAGCTAGCCAGGCAGGCTTCAAGGAAAGATAGTAATTAATTATAATATTATATAATCTTTACTGTAAAGACACCATCAAGTGGGCCGGTTTTTGTCGTCTTTTACAAAATCCTGATCTGCCAAAAAACCGATTTTTTGGTTTTTCACGAAAAAAAAAGTTTTTACAACATTTGGCAATAACTTACCTTTATACGTGCCAAAGTGTGTCCCTAATGTTTTTGATAAAAATATTTTTTTTTTAGTTGCAAAAATTATCGGCACTAACCTAATAAAGTCGAACATTGTAGTGAAATATCATTACTATTGAGATGCTAATTAGGTATATTGATGAGAAATTGATAGAGACATATTTTTATTCGTTTCTATGTTGGCAGATAATGCTGTGTCACGATTAGGTACTGTAACAAGCAACATACAATTTGTCGATAACGCACGAAACGTATTTTAGAAATTCAGTGCAACCACGTCTATTGTACCCGTGGAACATGTTTTCATCGTTATCAGACTACGTCGTAATAATTACTGAACACAGAAAAAGTATGGCCCGACGCCATTTCCATCCGCATTGCTACTAACCGCAACGTACATAAATATCGCCATTTCCTATATTGTTACCAAACTTGACAATAGGTAAGCACAACAGTTTTTAATATTTTTTACACAAAGAACACAGTTGAAAACATCGTAAAATTAATATTGTTATTTGTTTATACTTATAGCTACGTGTACAATGCATTCGCTATTACTAAATAATCGTACCAAATCCAAACTCAAACCATTGAGCAAAAACTGCATTCACAACGTAACTACTTCACCAGATGGCGTGGCGACTATCAGTAGATGACTGCTGTCATATCTTTAAAGAAAAAA
This sequence comes from Carystus phorcus, assembly GCA_018248895.1. Lineage (NCBI taxonomy): Eukaryota > Metazoa > Arthropoda > Insecta > Lepidoptera > Hesperiidae > Carystus > Carystus phorcus. Next base: position 18,312 of record DWJN01000108.1, read on the forward strand.
GTCTATCAGCTAAGTTCAGTGCGATTTGTTCATCTGACCACGTAATAGTGTATAAGAAACGATATTTTTGTAACGCTTACGCTACGTAATGTGAGGCCTAATAAAATTATACACAATTCATTTTTCCGAAGCAATCTCTTTGCACAGTTGACCAGAGCTGCCGCCACGGGGCGCTAGCTACGGCACCAGGTACCGTGAACAAACATTGACCAAGCACGCACTGCGCTCCGACAACTTGCCGCAACATTCTTAGTGTAAAAGTTAACGTGGATGGTTTACTCTATGTAATTTGCGATGTTCGAGTTGATATTTTTAAGTTTTCACGACGAAAAACTAAGTGCGAATGATACATTTGATGTTACGACTTACGACTTTTTAGTTATAAACAATGTGCGTTATTAGCATTTCGACAGCGGTTTCCGCTTATTCAGTGAAGTTTGGGAAATTCCTACGAGAGGTATTCATTAGTGAGTATGAAATGTTCTTACATAATTTTCACTTGCAGTTTCTATTTCTTTATTTTAAGTTTATTTATCCATATAAGTATTATTTCGTCGAAATGAACACGTAATCTTTTACTTATTGAAGAGTAACACGCTAGCAATTCTTAAACAAATTGTTTACAGCAAATTGCTTTGTAGTTTACGCATTGTCATCAAAATATTGTTATAGTAACTATAATAATTGAAGCAGTCATTATTCTCAGTGGCTGAAGTATAAACGTAATAGAATAAAACTTGTTTAGTTTTTTTGTTAGGTAACTATACAAAAAATGATTAAAAAGATTTCCAAGTCTTGTCCTTGAACTAAGTTGTAGATTTTGAACAAGTTGAGGTGATTGTCCGAAGGTGATTAAGTTAGATAGAATATTTGAATAGTAAAAATCCAAATTAAACGTTAAGACGTGTCACCGTTACATTTATATATCACTTTTAAAACATACGTATATCATATCGTGTAATATATGCATATCAAACATAAAGAAAATAATTTTGGTAAGTAAATCGGCAGCAGATATTTATAAATTAACGCAGATATGTAAGTATTTATTTGTATAAAACATTTACGTTACATTCATTTATTTATATACATATCCTGAAATTTTATCCTGATAAGGAATCGAATCTAGATTGGAAAAAATAACCACTACTAATATACATACATGAATTATTGATCAAAATATTTGCATTTATCAAAAAAAATTGAATATCTATAATACATTTTTAAAAAGGACAATTTTTGTCACAATTCAAATATATTTAGTAACACGACATTCCCATTTTATAAGGCCATAAAAGTGGTGGAATAGTGTTCACATTACTATGAACAAACTGATATAGGAATATAATTATGTAGGTACACATAATAAGCCGGATCTCATATGCCTAGGTCTCAATACCTTGGTTCGACCAATGAAAAATATCATTAATGTTACCTAAAACATTAATTTACTTTTGCTTTGTAGCAAATAATAATACTGAAACTCAGTACCTACATACCTACTTGTAACACAATAATTACATTCGTAAAACTTCATCGCCACCAAATCTACTCACTATAAACTACAGTCACCTACATTTATAATATTACGTACATACTTCGGCAGTATTGGATGATAATGTCCTTGTTTATTTTACAGAACATACATACAAAATGAAACATACTGTGGATTACACAAATACGATTTACAATACGACTAAGGCCTATTTGTCATATTAATGTTTGTTCCGAATTTGGTCCCAAATATAAACCTGATCCGCCTTACATTACATTACAAAATAAGGTCTAAACCACGATTATCAAGTAAAGGTTTATCTTTCATACTATACTTTGAGCCAAGGTTTATTTTACTTGGTCTAATAGAAGTTTGAACCGGTACTTTGCTAGTCCACGTTTTGTAATAAGGCCGTGTAAGTCTTAGTCAGTCATGTCAATAGTGGCTTAACTCGTGAGTCAGGTCATCTCAGATAGGGCAGTCGTGAAGTGACGGGACATAGATTTTACTTGGTATCGGAAGCGAACACTGCCAAATCACGTATGTAAGATACTAGTAGCCTTTGCTTTTCTTCTATAAGATCATGCAACTTTGCCCGGATTTAAAATCGTTTTTTTTTTCAGGCATACAAAGTAATGTTTTACCTTGGTATGTCATTTTAAGGCCCTCTAAAGATTTTTATTTATTAAAAAGAAACACGGCTTTAAATTAGAAGGGTTCATTTATTGCATAAGATTATCATACAATAAAATTATTACTTAATAATCTAATTCCTTGCAAGACTTTTGATATATGTACAAATAGGTAAAGTATTAAATCATCAAAGTATCATCGAACGGTCCAATGGTTTTCGTGTGATATATGAATTGTATTGATGTACATATATACATATATATATATATATATATATATATGTACATCAATACAATTATTCCTCATATCGTTCTTATGTAATTTATTTAAATTAAAATAAAAGTGTACAGCCAAATTTCCGAAAATTATTTAATATTACTGATTGGACACCGTTAATATCTTATTATTGGTCTATGTGGACATTTTAAATATACAGAACGTTTATATAATATTTTTTCATTTAAATAAATTACATAAGAACGATATGAGGAATAACTAACATTGTGAATTAAAGCACTAATGGCGAAACTTATAGCAAAAGCAGTACGCGTAAAGCGTGACGTAGGGAGCGCCTGCAACTTATGCAATAGCTATATAACTGGAGAGATAGTAAGGGATTTCAGCATAAGAACTTCTGATAGTCGTAGTTTGGGCGAATTGTTAACCACACCACCGGTTCACCAAGAAGTACGTGCTATATTGTTATGTACCTTTTATATTTCACATGCCGTGAGGACATCATTGTTTCCTGTGAGTTAAAGGTTGTTATGTTGTTTGTTTTTCATGGTTACTTTCTGCTGTAACAGCATTAACCTGCTCGAGTAGTGCAGAAGTAGCCTTAGCAAGTATCGCAAAATTTTATAGCCCCTAATACAACCCTAATACAACAAATTGGTGTCCAACGTTAACTATTGGTTACTTAGTTGTTTGAGTACGGGTATTAACAGTTTTTAGTTGTTCCTTTTTTTGTCTACATTTATTTTATTACTATATTTCAATGTTGACATTTTGCATGATTTTTGATGGTGTATTTATCATGTTTTTATGTTTCTAAGACATTTAACGTTACATCCTCTCTGTAATTAGGTAATATATGAGACTGGTCTGCATATCTTCAAATGCGGTGCGAAATTTAAGCACTAATGTTACTAACTTTAATTAGGAAATTAAATAATTAATGTACTCAAACATTTCTGTAATGCTTCTAACAAAACAAATCGTTCTTAGGCACTTCCTATTGATTTATGTCACATTTTACATTTTTCCAATAGAGGGTAGTTGTGAGATTTAGCGCAATATAAACTTAATCGTTTCTAATAGAGGGCGTTATACAGTTTTTTGAATCACGCTGTTGAGATTTCTTGAGCTTTGTATAAGACATAGATACAAATTTAAGGCAGATACATAATTCAATTTTCTTAATAAATATTATCCTATTTTTGAAGAGGCGTTCCTTTGAACGTCTTTATAAATGTGTATTATTGGTGGTTGTAAGTGGATTATGGATAAAATTACCTGAAGGTGATGATATCTTACCGAGATATAATCGCAGGTGAGATGCATGCTTCACGCTTCTTATTAATAATATAATATGAATTGTAAGATCTAATGATACGTTTAAATGCATTTTTTATTAATATTACTGATTGGACATCGAAGGAAAGAATAAACAAATCTGATCTGATAGTGTTGTTAGTCATTTCTCGTAACGCTTCACAGTTTCGAGTTGATTGAACCTATTTCGAATTATGCCTAAAATATGAAGATGAATCATTAAATTGCATAATTGTGTCCGAGGTACTATGGGATTTATATATACTTAGAACGATACTTGAAATTTATATCTCGCTTTGAAAATTTTTTCTCAAGTTGTGTTTATGTGTTTTGAATTAAGAATAAACAGGGCAATCAATTTTCACACAATTTTTACGAATCGTAGCCTTTAAATATTAGATATGTACGAATGTTTATGACGGGCTCAATGCTGCTTAATATTAACTAACCTATAACACTTATGAATGTAGATTATGGACTATCGTAATAAAATTATTGTAATAGGCCTAAAAGGCACATGTGATAATTTAGTATTGAAAAATGTCATTTGTCATTTATTGTCAGCTCGGGATTACATGTCGGATAAACAAACAACGAAGGAAGGAATATTAGTATTGATGAACTTAATATAAAAATGTTTCATTTGAAGGTAATATTTCTGGATTGTTTTAGTATTACTGGTTATTGTCATTTTCGTGAAATGGTAATCTAGATGGCTAATAGAGCAATCTATAGAGATATTTGTCATTCCCTATATATTCAAGTCCTTTGTTTTTAGATAATTAAAAATTAATAAATTAGAACAAACACAGTCCTGTACGTTGTACTTGTTTTGAATTAAAGTACATAAAGAGCCTTGTAACACTAGTTACTAAGTATACATCTCTTCAGATATAAGTCTTTTTTAAATAAGTTGTAACATGGCGTCTCATTATAATGAACAGCGATCGATCTTCCGAACTAATTATAGTCTAATGTTGTCTTGGAACTGATTATATACGAACAATATATTTTTCTTACAGCAGACAAAGGTTTCAATAAAAACCCGATCAGGTGTCCACTCTGCGACGTCGAAGAATACGTTGGACCAATCATTAAGTTCCCCAGAATGCTCGGTTCTTCCTAAATTATGGAGCAATTTGAGGAAGACTAAAGATAGAACACAAATTAGTCTTAACGACGGTAACTCTTCACACGATTGTGTTTCTGCTTCGGAATCTAATTTGGTGAGTAGTATACTTATTAAATATACCTTTCAGAATAAATGCGAGTCATTAATTATTTTGTTCATATTATTATTATGTGCTTGCGTGTAATAAGAGAATGATAATAATATAATCTCACAATAAAAACACAAAGTTATACTTAACAAGATTTTTTAAGGTATTACAAATATTAAGAATTTTTATACGTATTCTTAGGATATAATTTTTTAGAAATGGCATCTTAAATGTAATGCTAATAAATATAAAATTGCTAGGACAATATCTAGGTAATATCCATGTTCCAATGTATGAAGGAAATAAAGATATGGACGTATTCATTTAAATAAAACTTGTTTAGCCCGCCAGGAAAAATGAATTAAAACCTTCAAACAGTAGTTCATTGGAGAAGAGAGTATGTGATCAAGGTGATGAAAACTGTTTGGCTATAGATAGTCCAAATAAAATGTACCGCTCTGCAAGTCCCATGAAGTGTTGTAAGACACACAAACCAAGGGATATATTGCCAGATGATCATAAAGTACATCGAACTATCGAGAATAATGGGAAATGTTCAAAGGTAAAATATGATGTGTTAAACTTTCGTGGTTTAATTGACAAATTATAATTTTTAATTTATATTTCCTTATAAATGATTAATTCTAAGGATTCTCTTTTTCAGAAATCCCGGTCAAGTAAGTAATAAAATTTAATAACATTTTACTATTAGTATCTACATCTACATAGGTATTTGAAAAACAAATACAAGGCTATTTTATTACGTGAAAATAAACAAATCACGGCGATAATGGATTCGAGGAAATCATCAAAGTTTTCGCAGATAATCCCTTAAAATATTTTTGTTAAGTGAATTTCTTAATTATAATGGACGACTAAAGCTTTTCTAAGACTGTAAGAGACTTAATTGATAAATAAGATAATAATTGGGTTCCTTTTACATATCTTATCATTTTAAAATAAATTATTTAAATGAGTATGTTTCGATAATGGAGAATTTTTTAATATTCTTTTTTCAGATTCGCCAATAACATTAGACATTGATGATCCATTAGCGAGGCAAATAAGAGAAATTCAGACTGATATACGAAAGAGTGCGAGGATCATAAGAGATTCACGCGCTAGACTACTTGAAATCCAAAAGGTATTTAAATCTCGTTTAGGATTATGGTTGTTACGTTGCTTAAGTATCTGTATTCGTCGGTTTTATGAAGTTAACCAAAAATAACGATGTTAAGCGTGGTGGAAGTTGATATGATGATATTAGGCGCTTAAAAAAATTAAAGGATTACAACCAGAATATTGCGCCTATGTTAAATTTAAAATTATTTACATTAATTTTGCACATCTATTCTACGATATTAGGGTAAAAACCCAACTGTTCTCAGAAATATGTTATAAATATTATGACAATAAATAAGGTGTATATTGTACAATTAACAGAAAACCACGTTAACCGACGCTGACATCAGAGAACTCGCTGAGCGCAATGAATTGCTTCTACGTGAAATGGAACGGTTTGACAAGTTGACACGAAGTATACAGGGGATTGTAGGGGCAGAAGTAATACATTTAAAGAAGTCTAAGGAAGATACACAGCAAAATTTTGAGTATATGCCAATGGGTTTATATGGTAAGGCACAAATTATATTTACTTTAGACATGTTTTGACTCCAATACTGAAACGTTGAAACTACTAACAAATTCTTTTTAGAGCCTAAGAAAAAGTATTGTAGATATCTATAATTTGCTTGAATTATAATAGGTAATAATAGTTGAATTTGTTTACAAAAATCTATATCTATTAGAAGCAAATTATTTTTTGTAAATAGCCGACAATTAACCAGGGAAACCACATGATGCTAAATGGTTACAGCCATTCATAGAAATCAGCGACACTGAGGCATTATCGATGTTATGCCAATTAAGATAGAAGACAGAAGGATAATAAAGTTCTATCTCTCAGACAGACGGTTGAAATATAATGAGGCGTCTCAAGCATTAGCCGAGTAGGCTTTACTGAGAGATAATGTGGCAACGTTCGCAATTTTGTCATCTATATTAATAGTATTGTATAGTTGCTTCAGGCCGTACGCTGAATGTCTTATATTTTGATTTTTTACAGAAACACATATGTATCATGAGATGAAAATGGATCATCCGACAGTTTTACTTGGCACCAGAAACGAAGGACCATCTATTGAGCCACCGAAGAGAAGCAAATCTGTACGTGAAAAATGTTGCAAATGTTACTTTAACAGAAAATAAATTTTATGAGTACCTACTTGAAAAAAAATAGAAATATACCGTTTATCAGAAATTGTGTTTCTTTTAAAGGAGATCGATTTGACGAGAAAGCTCAGTGAAAGCTACGACATGCAGGAGAAGTTGGTCGCTGATAATGCTGACTTAGAAGTAAAGAGGTTTGCCTTTTTTTTAAACTACTTAAACTCTTGCGAATGTTAGTTTTAAAAATGAAATGGATTGATCCAATGAACCATAGAATATTTTTTATGCTTTAATAGATTTATTTTTATTTTTTAAATAGTATAGAATACATTTCAATAATTTTAAGATAATTTCGCTGATATTTAAAGAATATATAGGTTTACTAGTTGACCCAGCAGACGTTGTTCTGCAACAATATAACATAACAGACCCTGGCCACGTGTCGCTGTGACTAAGGTTTACATACTTAATTTAGCAGACTCACTCCGCCATCTGTTAAAATCTTATGGAACTAAAATAATTTGCAATTCCTCAATTTCGCAATCAATTATCTTATACCGCCATCTCTTAAAGCCTTATGGAACTAAAATAATTTGAAATTGCTCAATTTTGTCAATTGATTATCTTACATCGCTATCTGTTAAAACCTTATGGAACTAAAACGTTTTGCAATAATTAATTATCTTACACCGCTCTCTCAGAATCTTATATTAAACAAATAATTCGCAATATTATTATATTGCGACTATAAATTGAGATGTAACCTATCCTATCTTTTAAGTTTGATCAAACTCGACACCGTGTACTAAATTTGATTAAAATCGGTTATATAGTTTAGGAATCCATAGCGGACAAACACCGTTACACGTAATTTATATATATTAAGATAGCCACTAATATTATCAATAAAGGGTAAATAATTGATTTAAAAAAACAAAAAAATATTGTATATTTTAGTAGTATCTAAGCAGAATGCCTTATATAAAAACAAGATAATCCAAGTAATTGGTAAAAATGGTAAAAATATGTGATCTAGCAGCATAGGAATTACGAAATAATGTAAATAATTATAATTTAATCTAGGCGCAGTAGGTTTCATATAAACATTCAAAGGCATATAGGAATTCTGTCAAAAATTTAAAACTAGAATACAATTAGTCTGCTGACAAACATAAGTTGACCTGACAGTTACAATGATCTATGAAAATTAAAATATATAAAATATGCAATATTAAATAGTACAAAACAAACAACATGGATAAAACAAGGTTTGTAGAGGTTTTATCTTTACATTTACAGGTATATTTTGTATAAAGAATTAATGACTAAAGATCAGAATTTGGAAACATGTCGAGCTCAAGTAAAAAGGCTTCAAGGCGAATTAAAACTGATGAACAAGGAAAATGTTCTGCTTAATGAAAAGTTGAATAAAAATAATCCTGAGGTATATTACGTCGTTACCCTTTACAACTAGTAGGCTATGATTTTCTAAATAAATATTTTTATATGTACATCTATACCAATAGTTATAATTTAAAATTAAATCAGATCTATAAACATATCTAATAAAGACAATAATATATTATAGGGCGATGCGGCTGCGATGAATAAAGATACCCAAAGTAAAAAAAAATCAGAAGTTTGCGGTTTGGTAGGTGTTCGTTCTATTAATAATATACTCCGTAATATTGATTGTGTTCTTAAATAAATTCTTAAATGTTTTATTTCTAAAGATGCAGTTAAAAAATTACATAATAATCTAAAAATTATTCTTAAGGTCGGAGATATAAAAGAAGAGAACAACCAAGAACTGATTACTAAGCTTAATCATTATCGAACTTGTACTGAAGAACTAGTAAGTTTGTTACTTTATGTAATGTTAATTTTAATCCCACAGTCTTTCATACCCATAGAGGAAGATTTAAATTTGTTTATTCATTAACATTGCAACGATTGTCAACATTATTGTGAACGCATGTCGGGGACCAAACAGAGGAAAAGCGAATCAAGTGCAAATAAAGTTTTAGTCGTTGCAATATTGATTTTATTTTTCCTGATATACTACAATATTTTAATTTTTAGGAAACGCAGTTAGGAGAATTGGAAATTGAAGTTCGTTATCTCCGCACAGAGATGGATGCTGTAAAGTCAGCCGCTGGTAGCGCCTGCCGCGGTAGCGGGGGAGGCCCCAACACTTGTTTTGAGCAACCGGTAAGCAAGCTATACTATATACTATTTGCGAACCTGATATTGAACAATATATTGAACATAATATCGAATATGCTCTATGGTGTCTATAATAATTCTTTAAATTTTTTCTTTCTTCTTCAACACCGGTTTTCGTGTATCTCTGTTCGGCCAATGGTTAGCTGGTAGAGAATGCATTATGCATTAAGCATTAAGCTCGCTATTTGTACCGTGATATTTTTACCCCCAGCCTTTTATTTAGAAGAAATAATAGCATCGCTTCGTAAGAGTAGTAGTTTTAAACCAAAGTTCCAACAAGTTTCAAAGTACTTACGTTACCATGGTAACCTCAATACGGAAAATGTTTTTTGTTGTTCATATCAAAAAGTTACTTTTTATTTTCTTTATTCTCATTCACGTTGAAATTACGAAAGAATATCAATCAAATATTAATTATTTTAATCAGCGTCCACTTACTGACATATAAGTTTCCTCAGTTTGAATGCTGCTACAAGCTTAAAGGCTTATTTATTAACTTAATTTGATGATCCGCAGGGGATTTCCTTGAGATCCATTATAATTCCACTTTCTGTATATATTTAACAATATCGTTTGGTACAAGAGAACCGGATCAACAGTAAATGGCGAGAATATAATTTTCCTGACTTTTAATCCGATCAGTTCAGTCTATTTTAACGTTCTCGTTGGGTTATTAATCCTTATCAATCTATTTTATGGATTACCTACAGAGGGCTGTTAACCCTTTCAACCTTCACAAAACGTATTTAAACTTGTTACCAAAAGACAAAATTAATCTTATCTTACTTTTTTTTTACAATTTAATTTAAAAATCTCATGTACTATGAGGCATATTTATATTATTATATTCTGTTATCTTTATCGGAAGTTGTCTTGATATTTACTTGGGAGTTCTTTATATTGTAATTTACAAGGTTAAAAAAATTAGAACTAGCGCCTCTATTGAAGTTTTGATACGCATGCCATCCTGTGTTAATAAGAAAAATGGATTGGATGTCACGTTGTATCTTTGGGATTTCAAAATACTCTGATAAATTGTGGCGTTGGGCCTTTGTCCACAGTTTGATTTTTTTTTACTGTAATGAAAATTTTTTAAACACAGGTCAAAACGTTCATAATTTAGGCAACGTTACGGAAGTTTACGGTAATTGATTGAAACCATTTTAATAGATAAGTCATGACATACAATCTGTGGTAACTTTGAATTATTTTGCGTTTGGAGGTTTGATTTATAAGACTATGGGTTCACAGATTATACAAAGTAATAACTACAAAAAGAATTACTTACAGCTAAGTTAATTTTCCAGGAGGGAGGACCCCCGGTGCCGCCTATGACAAAAGCTGTAAGTTATCCTTCTACTTTGAAGTATTTTTAATTAATAAGCGTACCCATTTTGTTATTCAAGCGTTTCCTTATTCTTGCCGAGCTTCTTTTATTAGAGAATAGTACCTACTAAAAATACAGAGAAGCAAGGATGAATATGATGGAATAAAAATAAGTATTTCGTAAGCCTTTGTAATTTCAAGGTATTATTACATAATAGAAGATAATCTGGATAATGTAGCAGTCCTATTACACGTAACTCAAAGCGAACATTTGTATGGCATCAAATACAAAGGTCTATTATTGGTATGTCTTAATCCGCGAATTTGTTGTGCCGTATAATTCTTTTGGTGAATATACATATAATGTATATTATAATAGTGGTCGCCCGCGACTTCGTCCGCGTAGAAACCCCTTATAATAACGTAACAATATTGTCAACATAAGAAATACGGTAATCAAGTACTGTAGAGCCCTAATCATAGGCCTATGGGTAGCTATAGTAGGTAGGTAGGTATAGGTAGGTATAATATAGCGGGCGGGCGCGACTCCGTTCGCGTGGAAGTCGGTTTTCCGTGGGAATGAGAAGTTTTTCCGCGGTAAAAAGTACTCTGTCTTATTTTGATGTATAACCTATATTACTGTAAAGTTTCATCCAAATTCGTCCAGTAATTTTTTCGTGAAGGAGTAACAAACAAACAAACGTACAAGCTTCGTATTTTTAGTATTAGTAGGATGCTTTAATATTTATTATGTGCCTTGAAGCGCTCATAGCTCGGAGGCTCACATTAATCCTAAGTGATCGGGCGAGTTAAGCTACTGCGTACGCGATCGGTAAGAGGACGGATGACCGTTTGTGGCAAAATTTCTTAGCGCTTTCGTGCTTCGGAGAGCGCGATAAGCTATCTGTCCAGGTTGTTATTGCAATTAAACAGTCTTTTGAATCTTATTAAATTCATTTATACTTATCTTTTTATGTAAAAGTGTGTAACAAAATTTTAAAATAATAAAATAGGTCATAGGTAATTCAACATTTCTATCGTTGATTTTGAGGGACGTCTTAATAAATGTGCTGTAATAAAAGTAATATACAAGTCATATAATATTCCATTAACATACACGTCTATTATGAAATCTGATTTGAAGGTTTAGATGCTGTTACATATTTAATATAGGACAATATTTCTGCGTGAGATAACATACGTGCTATTAATTTTTTGCCAGGCTGTAATATGGACCTGTTTAAATTTGTGAATAGATTTACTAATGTATGTATGTCTATACATTTATATGATTATAATCCCTCTCAACCACATTCGAATGAATAATGATGACAACATTAATTAAACAGTCAATGGTATTATTAGCAAGTAGCAAATAATAAAATGGATTTATTCAATAGGATTGATGTTTAGAGCATTTTATTATAAGTAAAAAAAAATCTGACATAACAGTTATTGCAACTCGTAATTGAACCGATAATGCTAGCGATTGTTAGTAACTTGGCTTTTGTGGTTCATATACAATTTAGGGCATTTTTATAGATCGACTATGACTAATGACTTAAGCCCCAATAAATTAGGTTTCCAAAATGTAAAAATTGTTTATTCATTAAGAATTTTACAGTTTTCAGATATTCTCTCTTTTAATATTCTCGAGGATATTATCATTGGTGTAATAGAAACAGATATTGAGTAAATGATATTATTTTGAATTTTTTCCTTAGTGCGGCGTTTGTCCACCATGCCCAGCTCCATGCAATCCGAACGCACCTCCAGTAAGTAGAGTGTATTGGTTTGTTAAATTCATCTATTAATATTTTATTAATACTATCATGAATATATTTTAGACACCTGCAGAGAAAGAAGTTCAAAAATTAAAAATTCAACTACGACAAACCGAAGAAAACTTTAAAACTAAAGTTACAGAGGTAATTATTGTCAATTTTTTTTTAACATAGATGTAAATTGTAATCAGTAGACTCGGAAAGTGATTTTCCAATATTTCAGTGTGCTATGCTAAGAGTGGAATTAGTAAAGAAGAAAGAAGAATTAGAGAAGGAGAAATGTCAACACCGAGAGGTTCAAAACAAATTGCGAGAGTTAGAAATGAAATTTGAAGGGCTAGCAACCCACACGAACATGATGATGGGCACTAAGGAACAGGCTTTTGAGCAAGAAGTAAACGTGAGAGCCTTAAAACAGTGCTACAGAGAGGCTAGAGAGGAAATAGATGAATTAAGAACGTTGATGAAGGAGCAGAATGATCAGTTACAAGATTACCGAGTGAAGGTCAGTATAGAAATATTTAAAGAATCATCATAGTAGTACGGACTTTTGTGTAAATTATTGTTTGAAATACGTTTGATACTAAAAATATAATTTGACTGGCCAAATATACAAATATTGGAAGTTCGAGTACCAGAAGTTTTAATTCTGTATTATGCAATAGCGAAAGTGAAAACTAAATTGTCACATCGAAGATAGTGGTAAACCTGATTATATAATTATTAAGATTTTTTAATTGTAGTATCTTCAAGCCCAGCAATTAGTTGAAGAGCAACGCCGACAAATGGACATGATGGATATGGACAATACCCGAATAAGTGAACAGATAAATCTAGAAATTCAAAGAGTGAAGGTAAGAATATATACACAATAATGTTTGTACAGTAAAAATAAAAGTTATACAGAAAATGTGTAGCTTGCAGTACGATGTTATGCTCATGAATTTTGTAACGATGAAATATATTTGCAGCTGAAATTCCAAGAGAAATTGCAAGAGCTCGCTCCCATCCCGGACTTGTTGAAGGCAACGCAGATGAAGTTGAAGGATGCACAGCAATCTCAAGCCATAGCCGAGCATAACGCAGAACAACTTGCCAGGGAATTGAATTCCGCCAGAGAAAAGGTTCACCTTTTACTGTTTCTATATCTATTGAAATAGAATCCACGTGTAACTGAATCCTACTTCCTACTAGTCCTACTAATATTATAAATGTGAAAGTGTGTTTGTTTGTTTGTTTGTTCCTCTTTCACGTCGCAACATAGCTGTTATATG